>JAMZAV010002614.1:92500-113979 GCA_024449915.1 Sweltsa coloradensis
TCGTAATATTGAAATTTTCATAAGAAATAATTATTTGATTGCGCACAAATTTTACACAAATATATGAATTTATAAAATTAAGGTTCTGTGAAAAAATTATTACAATGGGATAAAGCATGTAGGTGTTATAAGTCAAAGAATTGTTTTAAAAAAGAAAAAAAACGTAAAATTTCGATTTTCATGAGAAATAGTTTTTTGATTGCGCTCAATTTTCACACGAATACCTAAATTCATAAAATTAAGGTTCTGTCAAAAAATCATTAAAATCGGACAAATCATGTAGGTGTTATAAGCTGAAGAAATTTTAAAAAAATCGAAAAAAATCGTAAAATTGCGATTTTCATGAGAAATAATTTTTTGATTGCGCACAAAAACGTGGCAGTTCTTCGTTCAGAGATTTCGAAGACCTCCATAAAATTTCATCGCAATTGGAGTATCGGTTTAGCCGGAATCGTGTTAACAGACACACAAAAATACAGAAAAAAAAAGAAAAAAAAAACATTCCGGATTTTTTTCTCCAGTGTAGTGAAATGGAATCTTCGCTTCGCTCGCTTCGCTCGCTACGCTCGCTACGCTCATCCAACTACAGATCCAATACAAATTAAACGTGGCATTTTCCAAGGTGACTCATTAAGTGCATTATGGTTTTGTCTGTCATTAAACCCATTGTCGCATATGCTTAACGAATCAACATACGGATTTAAAATTAAGGACAATAATATGGTATGTCACACAATTTCTCACCTATTCTACATGGATGACCTAAAGTTGTATGCATCAAATTTTGCTCAACTAAACAGTTTAGTCAATACAACATTAGAATTTAGTTAAGATATCTGCATGGAGTTTGGAGTAGACAAATGTAAGACGCTACAATTATCGAAAAGGGTAAGGTTACACAAGCAGAAGAGTTCCAGCTATATGATGGAAATAGGATTGGAATAACGGACGATAACGATGTATACAAATATTTAGGATTCTCACAAGCTGCCAGAATTGAACATAAAGTAATGAAAGCAAAATTGATAGATACATACAAGAAACGACTAAAGTCTATCCTCAAGACGCAACTAAACGGTAAAAACAAGATCACAGCAATAAATACATATGCTATACCAGTACTGACATATTCATTCGGAATCATTAAATGGACGCAGACAGACATCCACGCGTTGCAAATATTAACTCGTACTACACTTACCAAACACAGAATACATCATCCTAAATCAGCAATAGAGAGATTGACACTTCCAAGAGAAAAAGGAGGACGGTGCCTAATTGATCTGAACAACTTATATTATAAACAAATAGACATTTTAAGAAAATACTTTTTTACAAAGAGCAACCAATCCACACTACATAGGGCTGTGGTGCTAGCTGACAAATCATTAACTCCACTCAATCTAGCAAACAAAAATGTCAATCTACAAGGGAACCTCATAACTGAGGCTGCAAAAGAGTTACGTCTCTCAGAAAAGACCCTACACAAGAGACATTATGATGAACTACACAAAGATCACGTAGATATTAAAGCATCAAATAGGTGGTTAAACAACGGGGAAATATTTGGAGAAACAGAAGGTTTTATGATGGCTATTCAAGACAGAGTGATTGCGACGAACAATTATAAAAAATACATAATACAAGATGAGACAGTAAACGATCAATGTAGAAAATGTAGTGCAAGGGGTGAAACAATCGAACACATCATATCCGGGTGCAAGTCACTATGTCAAACAGATTACCTCTACAGACATAACCAAGTAGCTAACATTATTCATCAAAAACTAGTAATCAAGTACAACCTCATTGACACACACACCTTACTACAAATACTAACCAGAGAAAGTACTAGATAGCAAAGATTTCAAATTATATTATGACCGCACAGTTATAACAGACCAAACTATACATCACAACAGACCGGATATAGTAATAATTGACAAGAAGAAACAAGAAACTACCCTTATCGACGTTGCTGTCCCAATGTGCCATAACGTCGAGACCACGTGGAAGAAAAAATTGACAAGTATAGTGAACTTGCAATTGAGATCAAGAAGATGTGGAAACAGAAGAAGGTAAATACAATCCCATTCATAATATCAGCCAACGGCATCATACCGAAGAAGCTACATGAAAGCATTAAACAACTAGATCTTCAACCCAATGTATACATCGAGACTCAAAAGGCAGTAATACTCAACACGTGTAGAATAGTTCGTAAATTTCTAAACTAAGAATGATACTTCGAGATTTCGAGACAGCTTCCATCCTGACATGGTTTTCGTGGTTTCCCATAGTCCGAAGAGCAAATGCTAGAATGGCGACGAGAAATCGGCCACGACCGTACACAGCAGAAAGAAAACATCATCTACAAACAATATTACAATTTATAAATGACTTATTTTAGTTAGAGTTAAGACAAAGTAATAATGTATGTAATGGTACACATGGAAGTACTTGACGTAAGTCCGTACAACATGTTAGCTCCGGTTTTAACCGAGTTTGTATGAAATACATCCAATAAAATAATAAAAATAATAATAATAATAATAATAATAATAATAATAATAATAATAATAATAATAATAATAATAATATATATATATATTTTTTAAATCAATCCCTTGGAATAATAATAATAATAATAATAATAATAATAATAATAATAAGATAATAATAATTGTAGATACATATCTTTATTTCATAACCTTACATATTTCATACATTCGACCTTCCACAAACTGCGCATGCAGCTTATCTGTGGAACTATGTTTATTAAAGATAAGGATTTATTCACTTCTGAACACTTAACCTAATATAATTGAAATTTGATTTATTGAAATTACCGACATGTGAGTCTAAACAATGTGATAATGATATAAAGTTTGACATTATGAGTAAATTTAAGAATGAACATAATAGAAGAAAATTGATAAATACCTGAAAAACATAAAATATAAAAATCACATAACCACAATTTCCTCACTCAACTATAATATTGTTTTGAAGCAAATATGTCTTTAATTTATTTTTTATATCTCTAAATGAATCTAATTCTTTAATTTCTGGAAGAATCTTATTAAAATATAAAGGTACAGAGTAGCTTAACGATCTCTTCCCATATTTTATTGTTAAAGGGTGGTTACTGGTAAATTCCTGCACTTTTGGTTCGAGTTGAAGGCTTGTGGTCAATAAGAATTTTATATTTTTTGTCAAAGTAATGCTTTAATAACAGCTTATAAACAAAGATTTTCCTAACTGGCAAAACATCAAATAGTAAATACAAATCCGAGACACATCTCCCATCAACGATTTCTCTTTCATTCATCATTTTTATAATTTTATTTTGTAATGATATTAAATTTTTAAGTTGCGAGTAAGACTCATTACCCCAAGCCGATATACCGTACGATAAAACTGACTCAGCTAGAGCAATATATACCATTTTACGGTATTTAAATGATAAGATATCTTTTACGGCGTAAAGCTGATAAGCACAAGATCTTAGTTTATTGCATAATTTCCCTATTTGAATATCCCAGCAATATCTTCGATCTATTTCAAGACCTAAATAGGGATGGCTGTAACATGAAGTAATTTTTGTCTGGCATGAACATATAAACAAATCTTTGCCAGCGTTTCTGTGCAAACAATTAAAATCGTGAGCAATTACCTCTATACTGGCATTCCGATCGGCGTTTAAAGGTGGGCAGATATGCACAATTCTAGTTTTTTCCGCGTTGATAATGAGTCTCATGTCATGGTTCCATTTCAAGAGATTAAGAAAATCTGCCTGCAAATATTCTACTGCTAGTTAATTGACGTTCTTATGTATTGCTAATAATGCAGCGTCGTCCGCATAAAAAAAAGATAAACACTTGACAATATATCTGACCATAACGTTGACATATACAAAATATAGTTGAGGACCCAAAATTGACCCTTGTGGTACGCCACTGCGACATGATTTAGCTTCACTATACACATCCCCTACTTTTATTTTTAGCTTCCTATTCAACAAATAGTTTTCAAACCACGTTAAAATCGAACCTCGTACGCCTATTTTTTGTAATGCATCTAAGAGTATAGTGTGATCAAGGGTATTAAAGGCTTTTTTGAAATCTATGAACATACATACTATATGACAATTACCATCAAGTTTTGAGTTTATTATGTCAGAGAACGATCTTAACAGGTCTTCTGTGCTTTTTCCTTTTTGAAATCCATATTGTTTTTTGTTAATTATATTAAATTTTGTCATATAGTTTATTAAACAGTCAGCTACGTATCTTTCTAATATTTTTTCAATGCTTGGCAGTATTGCAATAGGCCTGTAATTTTTATAGTCGAAATTATCGCCCTTTTTATATATTGGTCTTATAATTGAAATTTTCAGCTCATCTGGGATTATTCCTTCTTTTATAGACAAGTTTATAAACAACGCTATTACCGGACTTAATTGATCTGCAATAATTTGTAAATCTTTCATTCTAATTCCATCAATGCCAGCCTGTTTATCACTATTCATACTATTTATTATATCTTTAACTTCAGCTACACTAACCGGAGGAATGTACATTGATTGGAGCTGTCTATCATATACGCATCTTCTCTCGTAGCGTAATCATCACATTGGATGTCACACCGGTGGATTGTATTTTCAATTTCGTCAACAAAAGTATTAGCAAATGCGTCTACTATGTTTGGTATTGTTTCGCGTTTACCGAGGTATTTATCTATAATTTCCTCTATTGATTTTTGTTTTTTTCTACCAACAAGACTATTGATGTTTTGCCATGTGTCCCTCATACTGTTTCTATCTCTTTCTATTAGATTAAAACAATATTGCCTTTTTCTTTCAAGTATTTTTTTGTTAACAGTATTTCTTAACTTGTTGTAATTATTCCTATACACATTCTTAAACACACTTAACTGTGGACACTTTTTCCATTTTTGAAACGCATGGTCTCTTTCTTTCATAGATTTGAGGAGTTCTTTTGTCACCCACGTTTTGCTTACTCTTTGTTTACCTTTATTCTCTCTAGTGTATGAAGCCTTATCATAAGCCGATTTAAAATTAATGTAAATTGCATCATATTTATAATTGGCTACAGTTAGTAGCTACAAGTAAAACTTCCCATTTAATACCCTTCAAAATTACTGATAATTTTTTCTCGTCGATGCATTTCTTGGGAAACACTTTATGCTCGTCATTGTTTTTGTTTATCTCAATACCGGTTGTTGGGGCAAGAGATGAATGGGTGATACATGAAGATGAAAATGAAACTCTGGAGTGAATGGAGGACCATGTTAAAGATAACAAATGAGTGGACAGTAAATGAAGGCCCTGGTTCAGCGATCCACGGACACAATAACACACACTTTGAATGGCAAATCACAAGTAAAAACACTGTATTTATTAATAACTTATCGAAAGTTAACAGAGAATAACACTAGACCATACGAATGGCCGATGCAGTAAGTAATTTCAGTCTGATGATAAACATTGTTGAAAACAAAGAAACATAGCGTCCTTTTCAACACCAAAGAAATTGATTGAACGAGTGAGCGTAGCGAACGTAGTGATTTCCATTCGACTTAAACGGCCCTAATTGTTTTTCTGCGTGCGTGCGTGTGTGTGTGTGTGTGTGTACGTTGAAAATCAGCCGAACCGCTGAACAGATTGCGCTGAAATTTTAAACAGACATCCGGTACGAGTTTATTGAGAACTGCTAACAAAATCAGCAAGATTCATTGCAATTTAAACCTACAAGAAATGATAAACTGAAAAATAGACTTCCAATGTTTAGAAATTATTTTAACGACAATGTTTTAGATTTTGAAAATATTTTTTTGTTTGTTTTTCGCCTGGCCGTGTAATGCCGTGCCCATGCAAGGTCTGTCGAATATTGGACGTCAAGGTACCCCCAAATTCCGCTCGTAGATTGAGTAAACCTTGCAATATTTTCACGTATTTCGTACTGGCTATGTTTACCATAGTAGGCCCTATTGCCACAGATGATGGACTACACTGCATTATATGCATTTCAAAACATTTTTTAATTATTTTTTAAATACAATCTAGAAATTACAAAATCTTTCCCGACCAGGGGATTGAACCCACGTCTCCCACATTTCGGCTACAAGGGCGCTTTAGCCAACTAGACTAGGGAAACACCAAAGTCGTAGTTAGACGAGTGAGCGAGTCATGTGGTGGTTACCCGGGAACATTTGCATTTAAGTTTGATAATTATATTCGTTTAAATAATAGGGTATTGGTGGAAATCACTGTGCCGGAGGTTGCTGTTGTTGGCAGTCTTCAACTGAATATTCCGTGTGACTGCCGGGTCTTGCTTAATGGTAGATTGTTTGTCCGGGAGTTGTGTAAAAGTTTAGGCCATAGTTTAGGCCAAAATGCTCCACTGTTATGATAGGCTATAGGGAGGCCTAAGGTAAGGGGAAGAAAAGAAATGTTACCGGGTACTCAACACATGGCTCACTCACTCGTCTAACAACGACTTTGGCGTTTCCCTAGTAAATAAATAATTAAACGAGTGAGCGCAGCAAACGGAGTGATCTCAATTCAACTCAAACGGCGCTTATCGTTAGTCTGCGTGTGTATGTGTGTGTGTGTGTACGTTGAAAATCAGCCGAATCGCTAAACAGATTGCGCTGAAATTTTAAACAGACATCCGGTACGAGTTTATTGAGAACTGCTAACAAAATCAGCAAGATCCATTGCGATTTAAACCTACAAGAAATAATAAATTGAAAAATAGGCTTCCAATGTTTAGAAATTATTTTAACGACAATGGTTTAGATTTTAAAAATATATTTTTTGTTTGTTATTTACCTGGCTGTGAAATACCGTGCCCATGCAAGGTCTATCAAATGTTGAACGTCAAGGTACCCCCAAATTCCGCTCGTAGATTGAGTAAACCTTGCAATATTTACACGTATTTCGTACTGGCTATGTTTTCCAAAGTATTGTCACAGATGATAGACTACACTACGTTATATGCATTTCAAAACATGTTTAAATTTTTTTTAAATACAATCTAGGAATAACAAAATCTTTCCCGACCAGGGGATTTCTTTTTCTCTTCCTACTTGTTCTTTTCACTTTTTACTTTTTACTTTTTCAACTTCTCCGTGTAAAGCGGCCTTAAGGGCGCTTAAGCCAACTAGACTTGGGAAACGCCAAAGTCGTTGTTAGACGAGTGAGCGAGTCATGTGGTGAGTACCCGGGAACATTTGCATTTAAGTTTGATAATTATATTCGTATATCTTTTTTTTTAAGTTTAGTTGGTATACGGGTGCGTCAACTGTAAGGCCATAATGCGCCTCTCTAGCCTATGATAAGCTAGGTAGGCCTAATGTAGGGGGAAGAAAAGTAATGTAACCGGGTACTCAACACATGGCTCACTCACTCGTTTAACAACGACTTTGGCGTTTCCCTAGTACAAAAATATTAGGATGGCGGTGAGCAATAAACAATGAAGTTAAAGTGCACAAATAGTACCAGGATGGCTGTGAACAACAAGGCAGTGCAAGTGTTGCATAAACATACTGGGGCCCAAAAAATGAATATTTTTTAAGAAAGGAAACATTGAAACATTTTAAGTTGGAAGTGGGCACAATTTCACTATTGGGCGTTTGTAATGTCCTCGAGAAGTCTTGATTGTGACCAATCGAACCTTTCCATCGTCGCCATGATGTAGAGCGGTGATTACAGCAAGCTGCCACTGGAGAGGAGATAGGTTGTCTTCCTTCACCAGGACCACTGTGCCTTCTAGAAGATTTGGAATACAACTAGACCACTTCTGTCTTTGTTGCAAAGAGTGTAGATAACCACTTGACCATTTCCTCCAGATGAGCTGCATGGAGTGTTGAAGTTGCTTCCATCTTTTCAACGTATGAATTGAGTTGTCAGTAAAGTTGGGTTCTGGTATAGCGGTGATTGCCTCGCCGATTAGAAAATGACCTGGACTAAGATAAGATATATCATTAGGATCATTGTTAAGGGCAATAAGTGGGCGTGAGTTTAAGCAAGCTTCAATCTGTGTAAGTAAAGTTACCATTTGTTCAAACGTGAGAGAGTTATTTCCAATTACCCTCTTGAGATGGTATTTCAAGGATTTAACGGCAGCCTCCCATAAACCTCCGAAGTGTGGAGAACGAGGAGGTATGAAAAACCGGTTACAATTATCGACAGAGCTATGGTTTTTCAGAGTATCTTGATGTAACTTCGATTTTAACAACTTGTTAATCCATAATATGCGTTGTAAGTTACAATCGCTAGGATGCATTCGTATTTGTCTATACATCTTAACAATGTCGGCAGTGAATGCTATTAGATGTGTTCTGAACCGTAAGATAATTGAGCATATATCGTCTTGTGTTGTGGGACCGAGTTGCAATAAATCGTTTATTGACTGTCCAGTGCTGGATTTTGCTGACCCATCGAAAACAACACGTATGTGAGTAGTAGTAGATTCCTTGAATACTGCATGATGTGGCAGGTAGTAGCACTTATCAGATGTGTCGACAGCGTTGTCGACTCGTTGCATGTGTCCAAGTTCACGATATTCTCGTAGAAAAGAATTGTATTCTTCTCTGGCATTGATATTCGCCTTAAGACGACGTTCTAACTGCTGCAGTCGTCGCAGCGCTTGGAATCTGGAATCACATAGTTCACTCCTGTTTTCCTTAAGCGGGAGACGAACAATGAATTTCCCTTCGGAGTTACGGGTTGTATTGTTTAAGAAATGTGTTTCACATTCTTTTTCTTCTTTAGTGGCGATAAGTTTTGGGATTTTTTCGTTTTCCCAAAAGTGCTTGAGTTGATGATCAATGGTTTCATTTCTAATGAATAAACTGTGTGTGGGTAGCGGAGAGTGATCAGTAGTCGAAACTGGCATCCTTCCACCGATGATCCAACCAAGCTTCGTATCTTGAAGTGTGGGAAACCCCGGACGAGATAGGCTATTTGTGATACAAGCAAGCCGTTTTGCACAAGTGTTACACTTAAAAATTGAAACATTTTGACCCGCAGTTCATAATGATTTGAGCATGTGGGGGGCGCGTGGGGGGTATTTTTTTAAAAAAAGGGGAGGGGGGAATTATTTTAAACAATTTGGAAGTCCATATGTACAATAAGGGTGTCATTTTCACATATTTGAGGTCGACAATTTAATGCTGATAATTTAAACTTTGTAAGAGCAACCATTTAGCTCCAAGGGCGCCATATTGGAAAACGGGCCCCCCCATACACAATAGTTTCTAAAGCACGTTACTTGGCCTTCATTGGTATCAATTCTGACTAAAACGTACTCGTTGAACACGGGCTGTGACTCAAATTCGCAATAGGCAATCGACATTCCCGGAATGCCGCCATTTTGAATATTGCAGGTATCCGAGATGTGGTCAAATTGTGAATTGAACATAAACTTATGCATGCTTGGCGGAATTTGGTTAAAGGGTCATTTTCAGATATTTCGAACTTACAAAGTTTAAATTATCAGCATTAAATTTGTCGACCTCAAAATATGTGAAAATGACACCCTTATTGTACATATCGACTTCCAAATTGTTTAAAATAATTCACCCCCCCTTTTTTAAAAATACCCCCCACGCGCCCCCCACATGCTCAAATCATCATGAGCTGCGGGTCAAAATGTTTCAATTTGTAAGTGTAACACTTGTACAAAACGGCTTGCTTGTATCACAAATAGCCACATATTTGCCTTTTTTGTTGCGAACACACTAGACTGTTGAATAGGCTTTGTCTTGTACGAACAGTAAGTACCTGTATTCGTATTATTTTCCGAGTGAATAGTACTAGGATGGCTAGTTTCTTGCACTGAATTATCAGTGTGCTGACGTTGTCGCTGCATCTGACCTTGATGAGTAGACCTATCTGTAGAATCGTGAAGTAACGTGCTGTGCATAGAACCACACTTGCAGTAGCTACGAGCTTTGCATGCATTGGCTTGATGATTGGTAGCAAAACAATTTGCACAAGCATTTTTAGATTTGATTACATGCCACCTGTCAGACATGGCAGATTACGAAATGATTTACAATTGTACAAATAATGGTCATTGTTACAATGCAAACACTTATTGGTTTTTGTGGAAACATACGTATGCTTTGACTGGTAAGTATCTTAGTAGACTTGTTTATTTTAGTTTGAGAATTGTGCAGACTTGAACTGAGTAAGCTCGAATGTCTGTGACCTCTAGTTAAGGAAATCGCATAATTCCTTAAGTGAAGGAAACTCTGAGTCTGCATGTTGGTGTTGTTTCAAATTCCCGCCTGGTGTGTATGTCTAATCTGCCAGGGTAAGTGGAATAAGTAAGAGTTCGTGAATTTCAACACTCAGATTGAGAGCCTTGATAGCATTTAGATTGCTTGTTACTTCGTTAACTAATTGGCGAAGATCGTGAGCCGAGTTTGCTCGCACATGTGGCAGATCGAGAAGAGCATTGATGTGTTTCTGAGATATTAATTTTTGTTTTCATATCTTTTTAGAATCAAGTTCCATGCTATGGTATAGTTTAGCAGACGACAAGGACAAATTCTTGATTAAATGTAGTGGATCATTACGTAATGAAGACAACAGATAATGGAATTTGTGAATGTCCGTAAGAGAAAGTATTCTCGTGTATGAGCGCGACGTAGGTGTCTTTGAATTGTGACCAAAGACTGTAATCACCTGAGAATTGTGGTAAATTTATACCAGGAAGTTTGATCAGATTGTTGTTATGAGTGCTAAGAAGAGACCCGTTGCCAGAATCATGACTTGATGGTGTATCAATAGGTACCATGGGTGGCGTGAGTATGTCATTAGATTTAGCATAAGCCTCAAAGTATAAAGTTTCAAAATCTGTTCTGTAGGTTTCATGATTCGAATCGTCATTTGTGTCTTCTATTTCAAGACGTGATTGTATTTCCTCGAACTGATCCCAAATAGAAATAAGAGTTTCTGACCTAACTCTGATTGCACTCAGATTTGAGTGGTTATTGACATCGTTTATAACGTGTGTATGCGTGTAAGCCGAGCTTTGATTATTCCACGACGTTTAATTAAATCACTTCTCTCTTGCGCTTGCATGATGGAAGTTATTGAAGATCAATGAAAGTATAGTATAGGCTATTATGAAGGTACAGCAGATAGCTTATCTGAATTGTGATGATGTTGCCACTGGAAGGACACGCGTCCGCCACTGGGTCTTGAAGATGTCCTGATGACGCCGTACTTCAGCTGCTGCTGGGGCCCGTGAGAAGACTCTTGCTACGTCGGTAGGCCTAGACGTTCAAAACTGCGTTGTGAAGTCGCCGACGAAACGATTTCTTGCGAAAGCCGATTAAAGTTTCCACGTGGAACCACGTTGATTGTATACGGCCCGGATGGGGACCAAAATGTTGGGGCAAGAGATGAATGGGTGATACATGAAGATGAAAATGAAACTCTGGAGTGAATGGAGGACCATGTTAAAGATAACAAATGAGTGGAACTGTAAATGAAGGCCCTGGTTCAGCGATCCACGGACACAATAACACACACTTTGAATGGCCAAATCACAAGTAAAAACACTGTATTTATTAATAACTTATCGAAAGTTAACAGAGAATAACACTAGACCATACGAATGGCCGATGCAGTAAGTAATTTCAGTCTGATGATAAACATTGTTGAAAACAAAGAAACATAGCGTCCTTTTCAACACCAAAGAAATTGATACAAAAATATTAGGATGTCCGGTGAGCAATAAACAATGAAGTAAAAGCAAATACCGTAATATTACCCTACGTTTAATACAGGCAGAGTCGATAAAGAAGTTTCCCCGTTGGGGAGGTCCTCCAACTCCCTATACCGCCCTGGGTTAAATAAAAAGTCGGTTTTTGGCGTTTGGAATCTAACGTTCCGCGTGACATCTGTGTGACGATTGATGGAACTACTTCAATAAACTACGTCACTTTTCTACATAGTATTAACAGTCGATGACGACAAATGGCGGAAACGTCAAAATATTAAATACGATCGAATGTTGGCGAATGTTTGGAATAAAGCAAACTCTCTTTATTAATGAGGATATTTCTGATGGAGTAGACCTAAAGCTTAGGAGCTAGGCCGACAATATGTATTGTTCAAGATTTCGATTTGAGTGCCTAGGGCGTACTTACGTCTGAAAACTGTATTGTGGCCTTGGGCCTAGGCTACACTTACGTCCGTTAGGCTTGAACAAGGCATATCTCAAATTATTTCGCACGAAAATGTCACTGGACGCCTGCGCAACACTTTTATAGTACAATAATAAATCAAAAGTAAATCGTTTTAAAAGACTAGGGCCCAGGGCTAATATGATTGAAATAAAATTGAAGTTTGACGTTTCGTCTGTTGTTTGTTGATTTCAGCGTCACTGCACATCGATAATCTACTGACCGTATTTTAGCGTGCAGTGCTTTTTATTAGTTTCACATTGAGCCGCTCTCAGCGCGCAGGGACGTTAGATTCCGTTTTGACTTGGGAGTAAGGGGACCTCCCCAAAGGGAAACTTCTTTATCGACTCTGATACAGGAAAGATGGCTGTGTTCCATTGTTGTGGGAGGAGACAATTTGGATCAGCGCCCCTGGCGGCATTGGCGTTACATTGGGCGCAAATTCAAATACTGAGTTAGCGCATAGATTATTTTACCGGTCGGGTTTGAGTGTAATTTTCCATTGTACAATTACGTTTCACGACAAAACAAGGGCAAGATGCCCCTGGGCAGGGCTAATACATATATATTACTATCGAAAACACTCATACTCAGACTATTTTAGTCGCCACTTCTTGCACCTGAGTGGAGTAATCACAACACTAAGGTTATTAGTGCCCTACGGTTATTTTTTTTTTTTAAGATTGGGGCGAAAGGGGAAACGCGGTGGTACACGGTGAGGGTAGGCCTGTGCTATTCAGAAACAGACAGGGGGAAGGTTGGCGGGGAAGGTGGCCGGGGGAACATGGAAAGTGCGCGAATTCTTAAGTGAGCGAATTCTTAACTGCGCGAATTCTTAAGTGCGCGAAACGTCAAGTGAGCGAATGGATACTGCGCGAATTCTTAACTGCGCGAATAGTAAAGTGAGCGAAAAGGACACTGAGCGAAAAGATACTGCGCGAATCCTTAACTGCGCGAACTCTTAAGTGCGCGAATTTGTAAGTGCGCGAAAGGACACTGAGCGAAAACGTTAACTGCGCGAATAGTAAAGTGAGCGAATCCTTAACTGCGCGAATTCTTAAGTGCGCGAAAAGTAAAGTGAGCGAATAGACAGCTGCAGACCGAGAGTTACTATCTTTTCCAAAAAACACGATTTTACAGCTAGCGAGAAGCGCCCGTGCGGGTAGGCATCCCACCTAACGTCTTTGCACAGCGGGCAGGTGTCACACCTGCATCAGGGGCCACGGAGATATTAGTAGAGCTTGGGGAGTGACATACCTGAATACTTTCTTTATTTCTTTACATCCTACAGCGCTACTACAGGGTGTACGTTTTTAATTCTAAACTGAGAAACTATGTTTTATTAATTAATTCATATTCTTAACTGCCTCTATTTGATATTTTTCTTTATTAATTGAATTAAAAACATATTGAGCTGCTGACAAATTGGCAAACAGATTGTTAGCTAGCTAATATTTTCTCTAAACGCTACTATAGACATAGGCCTAGGTATGGTCGTGGCCGATTTGTTGTCGGCATCATTGTATCGTTAAGAAAATCACGAAAACCACTATCAGGATGGGGGATTACATCAGTAGACTTCATTCTAGATCTAACCCAGATAACACAAATTCTCAATTCGGCACCGGAAAAGCAAGATCGTTCCTTGGTTGTGGGCGACGTAATTGTTGGAAGCGAAGCGAAGACTTTAATTTCACCGACCCTCAAAAAATTTAGCTCCAATGTTTTATTTTTTGTTTTTTTGTTTTGTATTTTTGTCTGTTTGTTCGCCCTCTACCGGGCAAACGGCATATGCGATCTTGATGAAAATTGGAGGAGACCTTTGAAATCTTTGAACTTACACACACACAACCAATCGAAGAAATATTTCTTATGAATATCGTACTTTTACGATCTTTTTCGATTTTTTGTGCTATGTTTTCGTGACATTGGGCCGATTCTGATCAAGCGGGTGGGGCTACAACGTTCATAATTTACGTGGACATTAAGGTTACGGTGATGTATTGCTTTTTGAAAGAAAAAGTTGAAAAAGTTAGCCAGAATCCAAAGATAAAGTTTTAATATGAGTTTTTTTTAGTTCATAATAACAATTAACAAGCAACAATAGAACTTGATAACATCACCTACAATGCATTCAAAAAAACAATTTCAAAGAAAAGTGGTCCTAGGCAAACTAAAAACTTAAAAAAGCTCATCCATCAACGCGGCGGGACTTATGCGTTTTTCTTGTTGGTAACACAGCACGCTAGCGGAACGCTGAAAATTTGTCCCACTTGATGTCGCCAATACAGCGGCGAGTCACGGCAGCAACCCATCACCATAGTATAACCGAATCGTCAGCAAAGTGACACAATGCCATTTTTGCCAATTAGGTACTTTTAATATAGGCACGTGGCAACGTACCCTAATGTTTCTTCATTTCCCTTCCGTTTCTATTACGTTACCAAACCGGCAGTCAACCGGTACCATATTCAATTGCAGTTGACCACCAGTATTGTACCGTACTGTATATATTGTAGATATATATATCCCCCCCCCCCCCCCCAAATACATAAATTTCTAAAAAAAAACGACAGCCAAGCTCCTTCAAAAGTCTTGTCAAAATGAATGAATGAATGTTGTAAGATATAGAAATTGAGCCAATCTTTTCATTCTTCCTCTCTAGTTTCGCATTGAAAAGAAGTCAGATCTTTTCGCCAGTTGACGAGCGCCAAGCTAACCATTTTCGTGGTAAAAAAAAGTAAAAACTCAAAATCATAAAAAAATTACTTGGCCATTGAATTTGGTTCATTATGAGAACTTTAAAAAGTCAAATGGCCAAGTAATTTTTTTATGATTTTGAGTTTAACATTTCTACTTTTTTACCACGAAAATGGTTGGCTTGGCGCTCGTCAACCACAGGCGAAAAGATCTTTTCTTCTTTTCAATGCGAAACTAGAGAGAAATGATTGATTGATTGGATATTGCTTAACGTCTCATATTTATGCAACTTGGCTAATCGAGACGAAGGGAGGGACGTGAGGGGTGACGCGGGGAGACAAGGGGTGGACAGGCCTGTGCTGGTCAGAACCAGCCACAAGCGTATGGGGAGGGTAGGGGTTCCCCCACGTCGTGGTCGTCTCCGTCTGTGTCATCATCCGTCCGTGTTGTCATTATCGTCGCCGTCGGGGAGGTAGTCAGAATGAAAAGATTGGCTCAAATTCTATATCTCACAACATTCACAGCCAAAGACTTTTGAAGGAGAGCTTGGCTGCCATTTTTTTTTACTAAAAATTTTTTTTGGGGGGGGATATCACATCTTTTTGCTGTTTGTTTCATATCAAGGCGTGAAATACTTGTAAATGAAAATTCAAAGAAAGAGGGAAATTTAAAAATGTAATTTTCCATCTAAATTGCTCGAATGTACGGCTTAGACGGAGTTTGATTCACTTTCGAAATTTTTGTAAGAATTAAATTGGTGGCTGCATAGCTCAGTTGGTGAGAGCATCAGCCCGGACGGCTAAGGTCATGCCTAATTTCATGCTGATAACTCATTAGGTGCCTTCATGGTGAATGCTGAAAATCAAGGTAAAAATAATACATAAACTACATATTAGGGATGAGGGTTGAAAAAATGTGGTTTAGGAAATGAGAAGAGGCCGATTGGGTTAAAACACATAAAACAATAACTATAATTTGAATAAAAATTCAATTTTGGGTTAGGAGTATGAATAATTCCAATTTTAGGGGATGATTTAGGGGGTGTTGGGGGTGGAATATCGCTTGCCTCTCGTCGGATTATTTTTCATATTATTATGTACCATCATGCCAAATGTCATGCTGATAACTCATTAGTGCCTTCATTGTGAATACTGGAAATCAAGGTATAATGTTAACTATTAGGGATGGGGGCTAAAAAATGTGGTTAAGGAAATGAGGCCGATTGGGTTAAAACATATTAAAACACAACTCTAATAACTAATTTGAATAAAAATTCAATTTTGGGTTAGAGCTATGAATTATTCCAATTTTAGGGGATGATTTAAGGGGTGTTGGGGGTGGGATATCGCTTGCCTCTCGGCGGATTATTAATTCTAAAATTTTTATCTACGCCCATGCCAAATTTAGCGCAAGGGTTTATTAATGGTTTTGAATTTAAATGGTTTAAAATTTGCATAAGTCTGAGGTACATCTAAGTGTGGTCTAAGTTTCATAGTTCTAAGATGTACCGTTTTCTCTGAGGCTCCATTCCTATCTGTCAGAATCCACATCCAGCCACCCACCCACCCAGCCAGACGGAATTTTTTCGACCAAGTTGAGGCACATTTTAAAAATAGAACAGGTTATCGGATCGGGCTAACAAAGTCCATGTATAATATGAACGTTGTAGCCCCACCCGTTTGGTCAGAATTGGCCCAAATGGCACGGAAAATATCGTAAAAAAAACAAAAATCTTATATTAAAAGCTTATTTTCTATAGATTCTGGCTAACTTTTTTAACTTTTCTTTCAAAATGTACTACATCACCATAACCCTAATGTCCGCGTATAATATGAACGTTGTAGCGCCACCCGTTTGGTCAGAATTGGCCCAAATACAGTAGCACGAAATATCGCACAAAAAAACCGAAAAAATCGTAAAAGTATGATATTCATGAGAAATATTTCTTCGATTGTACCCAAAACGTGGCAGTCTAAGTTCAGAGATTTCGAAGGTCTTGTCAAATTTTCATCAAGATCGCATATGCCGTTTGCCCGGTAGAGAGCGAACAAACAGACGGAAAAACAAACAAAAAAAAAAAAAAAAAAAAAAAAAAAAAAAAAAAAAAAAACACCCGAGCTAAATTTTTTTGGGGGTCAGTGAAATTGAAGTCTTCGCTTCGCTCATCCAACAATTTTACAATTTTTTTTGTAGCGAGTTGATTATATAAATATTTTTTCAATGTTTTTTTCTCTGCATGAAAATGTAACTTAATTCCTGTCATTGTATACGAAGTTAATATTTTAAGAATTTAACCCTTTATAGGGCAGTGGTTTCTATATTTAACCACCACCTTTCAAAATCTACACAATTAAATCTGACAGTTTTTCATACTTTACACCCGGTCAAAAAGCTGCTTTGTTTTGTTCTGAATTGGTAGAATTTTTCCTTACTAAATTCTAATGATTAGAACGATTTTTGTAATGGATCAAAAATCGAATTGTGTATAAAAACACAAAAATACACAAATTTCCTGGATGTCCCGGATATTATGCTTGCCTGTAGAAGATTCAATTTGAACATGCAAAAAAATTGCAAAAAAATGAAAAATTGCCAAAAAAATCTATTTTTTGAAAATATACTCAAATATTGATTTTTTTTCAAATTTGATGTCAATTTGGAATCCAAAATCAGCATTTTTTCCCTGAAAGATCAAGGAAAAAAATCAAAAAAAATTCTAAAATTTAAAAAAAAATCACAAATTTCAAATTGTTTGGGTTGTAACTAAAATCACCCTCTCCACACAACAAATAAAAACACAACAATGACAAAAACAAAATATTTAAATTAATTAACACATTTACCTGATCTTCCTTCAGTCAGGCTGGGTTTTATGCTGGGCGCCACTCGTTATAGAGACACGAGAACTCTTATCTTTTTGATTTTAAATTTAAATGAAGATAAAACAAGGAAATATTATAATGGATGTGCCAACAGGAGTCAAGGTTCTAAAATATTATAACTACAAATTTTTATGATCAGCAAGTCTGAGTGACTTTAATGAGGACAGTGTTTAGTCCCAGATGCAATTTCAGAACATTATGGCAATTATTATGTCCCGCTTTCAACACAAAAATCAAGATAAATTACACAAATTACACAAAAATTACACAAATGTACACAAATGTCAAAATGCCTTTTATAATAATGATATTGGTTATTGGTTACTACTTCTCAATACGTTTTCTGAAGAATTTCAGCAATTCTAGTCTTTTGTTAAAAGTCAATGTTTTTGGTACCAATGATAGCCTATGCTTGGATTTTCGTTTCTTATGCAAATTATGTCGTGAAAATAATGTAAGTGCACTGTTACGTTACGTGATCACGCTTTCCAATGTAGTTGCCCCTAGTTAGGCCAAGAAGTAGACTCGTCTGTAGTCCACACGTAGCCCTGGGTAGGCCTAAAGGTAGGCTCTGGGTAGGCTAGTATTCAGGTGCCAACGGCTGCCCGACGTTCTGGCGAAGTAGGCCCTAGGTAGGCCTAGTGGAATCAGATGACACCAGTAGATTGTTGGCCTAGGCTAGGCCTCTCGTAGTCGGAAAACCCCAATTCCAAATCCAAAGTAGTCTGCGAGTAGACCAAACACCAGGTAGGTGCGTCCTTCCCGAAGACAAAGGAAAATCTCCAGCTCCTCCCTCACACAAACGTGCGCTAGCTGTTCCAAGATCGAAGTGAAGTCAAGTTTTTCCAAAGTTTGCGATCTGTTCTAGAAATTTCCTTCCTGATCTCCTATTGGTTGAAAATTTGCAAGTCACAATTTTACGGCGTAGGTGATGACGTATGTTGTTGATTCGTTTGCACCCGCGGCGCGTGTCAGCTCATGGAAAATTACCAGAGAATAATATTCTGCACATCAGAAATAATGTTTTTTTGTCCACAGAGTTGGCAATGCGCACCAAGCACAACCAACTGTTGCACTTAAATGTTTGGTTGGCGGTGTCATATCATCCGCATGGCGGTGCATTGGCGCGCAGTTTGAAATACAAATTCACGTAGAAGTTTGTCAATATTAATTATACATTTTTAAAAGAAATCGTTAATGTTATTATTTAAAGGCAATTAATTATTCAAAACAATTATACAATTTAAAAGGCGGGAACAAATTAATATTTAAATATCTTTGAAATTGTCTTATATCAGACCAAAAGGTTACAATATCCCCTCTGAAGGGCAGAAAAATTGAATGTAGTGAAAATTTTGAATGTGCTTCACTAAGTTCTTAAATTTACATTTCATATTACAATTTTATAAGTATTATTTTATTCACAAGCATGGTTATGTTTTGAATGAAATGAGAGTGTGGTTATTTATGTTTTGAATGAAATGAGAGTGTGGTTATTTACCACTGGTTGCAACAGTAGCAATAAATTAATAGTAGTGAAACAATCGTTATTTAGGTACATGACACCACAAAGATACAGGAATATGACATGAAAAGAGAAAGGATGGTTGAGGAACAAATATTACAGGCAAAACCAACACAACACGTCTATTAACTGAACTAATTATGTCTGCTATCTCACCCCATCCCCTCGAGAAAAATTAAACAATTGAATAAACGTTATCAGTCAGCTACGTGCTGTCGCAAAAATTAAATTATCGATCAAGTTATTTATAGTCAAATATCTGAAATCAGGTCTAATCAGAATCCTTCCGTCTAACCGCGTGGTTTAACTGTGTATCTGTCCACAAAGTTATTCTCTCATTGAGATAAAATCAAAGTCAAAATATTAATCAGTTTTACAATTGTTAAATTGCACAATGGAAATCTTTCCAATAATCAACAGAAAATTAAGTGTCACAAGTTATGATTGCGATCAAAATTATTCAGCATTGCTGTTGTTTAAACATAGGTAAAATAACAATACAAAAATCAGCTAATAGAAAACAAAGGTATGATATGATGATACGAAAATGAATATGTAGTAACTATAGTTACTGTCCGGTCTTACAATGGAAAACCGCCCGCTCTTCGCCTTAAAACTAAGTCAAATTCAATTAGGTGTAGTATTCCGCTAGACTAGATTTAATTTTGTTCAACCAATTTAGTATGTCCACTACTCGCTGTACTAAGTTTTCATGTAACAAAGATTTCCGAAACCATCAAATACCTCGGGTAAGAAGGTATTGACTCCTAAATCCAGTTGGGCGAGTTCTCAACTTGTTTTATCAAATTATTGAACTATGTCCAATTTGCGGTTTACTAAATAAACCAAAGCTGTCCAAATGCAGCTTCTACACTTGCTGTGTATCACAGCCTCTCACTCTCTATATCTAATGCTAAACAGGCCCAACTGCACTAGTGAATACTACTTTATTAAAACAATACTACGATCAAAAAAATTACATCGATTATTGTTTACATAACGTCAAAAACTAATGAAAAGGTTATAAAAAAATGTATTTACGCTCGCATACCTAATACAAGGTCCTGCAGCCAAGCAACGACGTTATCCCCACTCACTAATATTACACGATGACAACAAAACAAGTTTAAATATGCACGATTACTAAAGGTTGATTAATTTTATAAGGTTGATTAAATATTGGTTCAGCCAATACGGTCTCCTCTCTTATTGATAAGCACATCTGTGAAAATTGTACCACTAATCCATGTCAGTGTAAGATGTTTGTATTTAAATGTGAAAAGTTGTTATTGTTGTAACAAATAAGTCCGCCAAAAATTAAAATTGAAAAACATTTGAACTGTCCACAGTTCAATCCCCCCATCCTCATCTAGTTTCTGTTCAGTATGATTTAAAATTATAAAATTTATTGTTAGGCTCTATCCAATATCACCAAAAAGTCAAATTATTATTTTTAAAAATTATTATTAAAATTTACTAATCCAAAATGTGTCAAAAACAAAATATGGTAATACACAAGGTTGCAAAAACAAGGTAACGTCAAGTTCAAGTTTAAATTCACTGTTCAAATATCTCAAATAAATTTTTAAAATTGTTCGGGTCAAATTCCACGAAGGTTTGGTTCAAAATCCAGAAATACGTCAAGTATTATTTTATTATCGAGCTTACTCGAGCAAATTTTTATTTATTTTATTTTAAAATCCTATGTCAAATCCAGTTTGAATTTATTAAAAATAGTTGTAAGTTAAACAACGTTCAGTTCAAAATTATTTCAAATTCAATCCACGTAGTAGTAGGTTCCCATCCGATTTTATCTCGAGTTAATGTTTAATAATAATAATGTGGTATTTTATGTGAACGTAAGTGATGATGTTGATGAAGTTGAGTTTTATGTGGTCGTTAGGAACGATGTTGGTTAAGTTGAATTTTATGTAGGTGTTTTATGTGGTCGTTAGGAACGATGTTGGTTAAGTTGAATTTTTTGTGGTAGTAAGTGATGAAGTTGATAGTGGGATAGAACGTAAGTGAATAAAGTTGAAGTTTTTGGTGGTCTAGTGATGCGAACTTAGAATTAAGTAAAGTTGAAGTGGAAATAATAGAAGTTATTAACCGGGAGTCACAATATCTAGGTTTAACGTAGCAAC
>JAMZAV010002615.1:0-85537 GCA_024449915.1 Sweltsa coloradensis
TTTTTTAAAAAAAAACCCCCAAAAAACCCCCAAAAAAAAAAAAAAAAATTTTTCCCCAAAAAAAAGGAAAAACCCCCCCCTTTTTTTTTTAAAAAAAAAGGGGGGAAGGGGAAAATTTTTTTTTTTTTGTTTTCCCCCCCCCCAAAAAAAAAAAAAAAAATTTTTCCCCGGGCCCCCCTTTTTTTGGGCCCCAAACCCCCAAAAAAAAATTTTTCCCCTTTAAAAAAATTTAAAAAAAAAAAAAAGGGCCCCAAAAAAATTTTTAAAACAAAAAATTTTTAAAAAAAAAAGGGGTTTTTTTTTAACCCTTTTTCCTTTTTTTTTTTAAAAAAGGGGGAAAAACCCCTTTTTTTTTAAAAAAAAATTTTTTAAAAGGGCCCCCCAAAAAAATTTTTTCCCCCCCTTTTAAAGGCCCTTCTAAAAAAATTTTTTTTTAACCCCAAGGGGGGCCCCCCCCCCCAAAATTTTTTTTAAAAAAAATTTTTTTTTTAAAAAAAAATTTTTCCCCAAAAAAACCCCATTTTTTTTTTTAAAAAGGGGGGTTTTTTTTTTAAAAAAATTTTTCCGGGCCCCCTTTTTCCCCCGGGGAAAAAAAATTTTAAAAAATTTTTTCCCCCCAAAAAATTTCTTTTCCCCCCCCCGGGGGGAAAAAAAAATTTTTTTGGGTTTTTAAAAAAAAAAAAAAACCCTTGTAGGAAAAAAAAAAAAAAAAAAACCCCCCCCTTTTTTTTTTAAAAAAATTTTTTTTTTTAAATTTTTTTGGGGGGGGGTTTTTTTTCCCCCCGGGGGGGGGGGGAAAAAAAAAAAAAAAATTTTTCCCCCTTTAAAAAAAAATTTTTTTTTTAAAATTTTTTAAATTAAAAAATTTTTTTAAAAAAAAAAAAAGGGGGTTTTTTTTTTAAAATTTAATAAAAATTTTTTTTTTTTAAAACCCCCCGGGGCCCCCCCCTTTAAATTTTTTTTATTTTTAAAAAAAAAAGGGGGAAAAAAAATTTTTTTTTTTTCCCCCCCAAAAAAAAACCCCAGGCCCGGGGGCCCCCCCGGGGCCCTTTTTGGGGGAAGGGGGGGGTTTTTTTTTAAAAATTAAAAAAAAAAAAACCTTGGGGGTTTTTTTAAAAAAAAAAAAATTTTTTTTAAATTTAAAAAGGGGGAAAAAAGGGGTTTTTTTGTTCGTGGGGGGCCCTTTTAAAAAAATTTTTTTTTCCCCCCAAAAGGGTTTTGGGTTTTTTAAAAAAAAACCCCCCCCCCCCTTCTTTTTTCCCCCTTTTTTTTTTTTTTTTTGCCCCCTCTTTTTGGGGGGAAAAATTTTTTTTTCCCCCCCCCCGGGGAAAAAAAACCCCAAAAAACACTTTTAAGAGCATATCCCCAAAAACTTTTTTCGTTTCCGGATCCTAGCAAAAGTTTTATGCTCGCTCCCAAAAAGATCGAACCCTTAAAATAGAAATTGGGGTACCTATAGGGGTCAAATAAAAAAAAATAAAAAAAACATATACAAATTTGTTAAATTTTAAAAAAAAAAATTTTTCCAGACATTATCGATCTAAAAACTAAAAAAGATGGTGAAAAAACCCTTTTTCTCCCTATCGCACCATTCAAACCCTAAAAAGCCATAACAAAATGTCATTTGAATTTCCCTAATCACTACCCCTCTTTATCAATTTTTGAGAAACCCCCCAAAAATCCCCGGGCTTAAAAAAAACCGTCAAAAACCCATACCCTTTGCCCTCCTTTTTAATGTCCTAACTACCCAAAATCCCCTTTAAATGCATCCTTTAAAATTTACGTAAGGTTTTTCGGGAGCCCGGCGCTACCCCTTCTCCCCCCGAGCGGCCCAAACGGGGTTTTCTGACGAGCTGCGAGTTTTGAGTGTTCGCGAGAGGAATACGGGAAGCGCTTTTTTCCCCCCGGCAAAGAGGGCCCGCCGGGGATGGGTAGGGTAGCAAAAGCGAGGCGGGCTCGGGGAGACAGAGAACACCCGCCCCAGCTGTTTAACGAGACAAAATTTTACCCTTGGGGCGGTGTAAAGGGGTGTTTGGGGGTAGCTCGTACGTAAATTTGTGACTGTTGGGACTTGCATTAGGGGCCCCGCTTCCAATACAGGAGGTCCAGTGTTCGATTTTTTAAATTGGGGTGGCCCAAGCGAAGACTTTTAATTTGACTTTGGGTTTTTTTTGTTTATTTTTTACTTTCGGGTTTTAAAAAACCAAGAAAAATACCTTGGGGGTTTTTTTTTTTTTTTTTTTTTTTTGTTTTTTTTTTTGTTTGTTTGTTCCCCCTCAACCCCAAAAAAAGGATTCGATTTTTGGGGAAAAATTTTGGGGGGGCTTCCCAAATCTCTTAACTTAGAAGCCCGTTTTTTTTGGGCAATCAAAAAAAATTTTTTTTATAAAAAACGAATTTTTTTAAAATTTTTTTTCATTTTTTCAAAAATTTTTTGATTTTCAACGGGTTTTTTCCGATTGTTATTTTTTAAAACCCAATTTTTTGGGGGGGTTAAAGAAATTTTTTGTGAAATTTTGGGCAAAAATTTTGAAAAAAAACGGGTTTTTTTTCCCAAAAAAACCCAATTTTTCCTTTACATAAAGTTTTTTAAAGGGGAAAGAAGGCCCTTAAAGGGAAAAATTTGGTAAATCCCGGGGGAAATTTTTAAAATTAATTTAAGTTTTTTTTTTGGGGGTTAAAAAATTAAAAAAAGTTTAATTTTTTTTTTAAATTTTTTTAAAAAAAAGTTTAAAAAGATTTTTTCCAAAAAAAAAAACCCGTAACAATTTACCAAAATGCCCAAAAAGGGTCATCCAACAAAGCCGGGGAAAAAAGTTTTCCAACCCTTTGTTAAAAAATAATTTTTTGTTTTTTAGTTTTTTTCCCCTCTCTTGGAAACGGCTAGCGACGGGGGGAAATTAATTTGGGGCCCCCAAAAAAAGGGGGGGGGGTTTTTTTTTTTTTTTTTTTTTTTTTTTTTTTTTTTTTTTTTGGCGGTTTTTTTGTGATTTTGGGGAAACGGGATCCCGATCGTAAAAATTTTTTGGGCCTTCCGGGTTTTTTCGAATTTTTGGGGGTATTTTTGGGGTTTTCCAACGGGGGGAAAAAATTTTTTTTTTCATAAATTTTTGGGGATTTTTAAAGAAAAAATTTTTAAATTTTTTTGGGAAAAAATTTTTTAATTTGGGGCCTTTTACCAAAAGGGTTTTGGGCTAAAGGGCAATAATTTAAAAAAGGAAAAAAAAAATTAAGGGGATTAATAAAAATTTTTTGGGAAAAAAAAATTGAAAAAAAGCTAAAAAGTTGCGCACTTCCGGCGTCGCCTGGGGCGTAATATCGACGCCACGTCTTTGAACTTTAACAATTTGGAAAACGGGCGTCAAGACGAAGAGATTCCGATGTATATCTTGCTCCCGTCGAACCATTAAATCGACGCTGACGCCAGGCGTCGTTAGGCGTCGCGACGCCATAAACAGGTGTTATCGACGCGGAATGGTTAGGCGCGCTTAGTTTACTGATATGTAAAAATATTCAGAACAGTAGGTCGTTGCATGGTTGTGTTATTCATATGGGACAAATCAAAAAAATTATGTACCCTGTAGATTTAATTGTGAGCTGAGTATGGACTCAAAATGGACGACTGTTTTGGGTTCGTGGAGGGCTGTTCAATGAAATAAAGTTCTTATATGACCACCCAAAATTGCGTCGATTTCCGAGGCAATTTTCAGAACACTCGCACCTGTCCCGGCCGTACCTTTCATCCGATCGGATCCCAGTATTAATTTTAATTTTTTGTTGCCCCAACAGTTGTTAAGGTAAGGAATAAATTTAAGTTCATTCGGTCCACACCCGACCGAGATAGGGCACTAAAGAACTCCAAAAAAACTCACTTTTAAGAGCATATCCCAATACACTTTTCTCGTTTCCGGGCTCCTAGCAAAAGTTCATGCTCGCTCCCACTAAGATCGAACCGTAAACTAGAATTGCGTACCTAGTATGTGTCAAGTAAAAAAACTAAAAAAACATATACAACATTTGTTAATTAAAAAAAAACATTTTGCTAGACATTATCGATCTAATTCTAAACATGATGGTGAAAACCGTTTGTCTCCATATCGCACCATTCATCGTAAAATGCCATAACAAAATGTCAATTTGAATGCCATATCACTACCATCTGATCAATTTTGAGACCCCTAAAAGTCCGGTCTTAAAAAGAACCGTCAAAAACCCATACCTCGCCCTCCTTTGTAATGTGCCTAACTACCGAAGTCCCCTAAGTGCATCCTAAACATTTACGTAAGGTTATTCGGGAGCCCGATCGCTACACCCTTCTCCCTCGAGCGCCAAGCGCGTACTGACGAGCTGCGAGTGTGCGCGAGAGGAGTACGGAGACAGCGCTGCCGTCTCCCGGCGACGAGGCCAGCGGTGATGGGTAGGGTAGCAAGAGCGAGGCGGGCTCGGAGAGACGCGAGAACACCAGCCGCCAGCTGTTCAGACGAGACAACATTTTACCCTTGGGACGCGTGTAGGCGTAGCTCGTACGTAAATTTGTGTAGCTGTTGGTTCTTGCAGTTTGTTAGAGGCTCTGCTTACAATACAGGAGGTCCAGTGTTCGATTAAATAATTGGATGAGCGAAGCGAAGACTTCAATTTGACTTTGTGTTTTTTTGTTTATTTTTTACTTACGTTACCCCAAGAAAAATAGCTCGGGTGTTTTGTTTTTGTTAGTTTTTTGTCTGTTTGTTCGCTCTCTACCGGGCAAACGGCATATGCGATCTTGATGAAAATTGGAGGGGACCTTCGAAATCTCTGAACTTAGAGCTGTATTGTTTTTGGGTACAATCGAAGAAATATTTCTGATAAATATCGTACTTTTACGATTTTTTTTCCCATTTTTAGTGCGATATTTTCGTGATATTTGGCAAACGGCTACTCCGATCGTACTTTTACGATTTTTTCTCCGGTTTTTAATACGATATTTTTGTGATATTTGGGCAGATTTTGACCAAACGGGTGAGGCAACAACGTTCATATTTTACATTGACATAAAGTTTATGGTGATGAAGTGCCTCTTGAAAGAAAAGGTTGGTCAAAATTCATAGAAATAAAGGTTTTAATATTAGCCTTTTACAGGTGTATAATGAACAAGTAATGTCAAGTAACTATAGAAAAAGTAAGGAGATTCCACATAAAAACGTAATCATTGGACAGAAATATTCCAAAAAAAGCTCATCCATCAACGCAACTGGAAAAAGCGTTCGCGAAGCAGCTTTGTTAAATAAATAATTAATTCGTATTTAGTGTCAACCTACTCAGTCATTGGATGAGCGAGCGAGCGTAGCGAGCGGAAGCGAAGACTTCAATTTCACTGACCCCCCAAAAAATTTAGCTCGGGTGTTTTTTTTTTTTTTTTTTTTTTTTTTTTTTTTTTTTTTTTCCGTCTGTTTGTTCGCTCGATTCCGGGCAAACGGCATACGCGATCTTGATGAAAATTTGACTGGACCTTCGTTTTCTCTGAACTTAGAGGTGTATTGTTTTTGGGTACAATCGAAGAAATATTTCTCATAAATATCGTACTTTTACGATTTTTTTCGATTTTTAGTGCGATATTTTCGTGACATTTGGGCCGATTCTGACCAAACGGGTGGGGCTAGAACGTTCATATTTCACATGGACATTAAGATTATGATGATGTAGTAAGTTTTGAAAGAAAAAGTTGAAAAAGTTAGCTAAAATCCATAGAAATAAAGGTTTTAATATTAGTTTTTCAATTTTTAGTGCGATATTTTCGTCACATTTGGGCCGATTCTGACCAAACGGGTAGGGCTACAACGTTCAGATTTCACATGGACATTAAGGTTATGGTGATGTAGTACCTTTTGAAAGAAAAAGTTGAAAAAATTAGTCAGAATCTACAGAAATAAAGGTTTTAATATGAGTTTTTTTAAGTTTATAATACCAATTAACAAATAACAATAGAAACTTGACAACAATCACCTCCACAATGCATTCAAAAAGCACTTGCAAAGGAAAAGTGCAAACAAACGCACAAAACGCAAAAAAAACTTACAAAAAAAACGCTCATCCATCAACGCGGCGGGACTTTAGCGTTTTCCTAGTATAACTGATTTTCAATGGAACACAGTAAACCAGAGCGACCAAGCCAACCCTGTAGGCTCCGACGCAATCGACGAGTGAGCGATAACCAACCAAAGATAGATTTTTAAAATAGGAAATATGCAATCAGTGGTATGGACAGTGCGAACACCCGCAGATCAACGCCAGAATCATCAAGGCCGATTCAGAACAACTTGAAATTTATTATGTGCGTCGTTACTAGGACGGCTCCAAAGTCACCGTTTTTTTAAATTTCTATGACAAGAATACAGTCTTGCGCTCCCCCTCCCCCCCCCGGCCACTCTACAGCCCTTCCCCTGTCTACGACATCCATTTATACCTTATCGCCACCGACAGCTCAACTCGTATATTTTATTTATTTTTATTTATTTATTTATTTAACGTCTATCCTATTCAGTTATAAAAACTGATTTACAAAGGAGGACAACTAAATAAATCTAATTACATAGATGCAGACACAACAATGAACTACATTTAAGTAAATATTTGAAATAGTAATTTTACAACAATGCATTAAATACTCAACAAATTTGATAACAAATAAAAAGGATATTAAATGCAATTTATGAATGAATCGAATTTATAAAAAAGGGGGTGGGGAATGAAAAGAAAAGAAAAAGAAAAGAAAATAAAAAAGAAAAAAGAAAAGGAAAAAGAAAGAAAGAAAGAAAGAAAAGAAAAAATAAAAAAAAATGCTATTATGACTATGGCCTTTTAGTTTAAAATGTAAAATAAATTTGATTTTGTTAATTATCTTTGTTTAATAAAGCATCTGATTACGGAAAGAAAAATAAGCAGTCCCCTATTATTTTATGCGTAATATTTGGTTTATAACGCTCAAGACTAGTTCAATGTAGAAGGTTTTGGGTTCGATTCCTATCGGCAGGTTACTTGGAAATGCCTTGAAACTTGTGATGTGACCATAGCACATTCAAGATTTAAATTGTACCAAGATACATGATAGTGAGATTTGGACACATACATCCACTGCCCCCCCCCCCCTTCATCTCCCATTTTAATTTTATTCCAACTTGGCTTTTTAATTCAGGGTATAGAATAGAGTAGTGGCGTATAAAGAAATTCATAAAGAAGGGGTTCATCCAATGAATTAATAGATGCACTGAAGGCTAAGTGGGGGTTCGGGGGGCTTCCCCCCCCCCCCCCGGAAAAATGTTCTCCTTCAAGGTCATTTTGGTGAAAATCTGTGCGTTTTAAAGCATCACAATAATCAACTTTGTATCTACAATAATCCTCTTATTAATCTAAAAAAAATTCTCCTTCGAGGTCATTTTGTGAAAATCTGCGAGTTTTAAAGCATGACCAAATTTTTATCTAGTAAAATCCTCTTGATCTCAGATGTGGATCAATAACAGATTTTTGTCAGATGGTAATTTGCTTTTAGTATACTGCTCCACTAGTTTACCTACCTGCGATCCCTTCTCGGAGTAAGGGTGCCAGATGAACTGCTACACCACCTATATATCCAATGATATTAACATCTATACTAAGCTAGATAGATCCCCAGTCTCCAATACGTCCGTACAGGCGCGAGCGTACCAAATTGAAGCGTCAATCTACCATATTCAAGATGGCGATTTGGCGTTTCAATTTATGTTTTACATTATATTTCAGATGCGAATAAGTATTTTCTTGGATTGCTTGATATGGTCTTAGCTTGTGCAGCATGGGAGTGCACAAACAGAAAAATAAGAAGTTATTGCATAAGGGAATTTAGTAATCGTTTGGTGTTAATGGCTAATATGTTCACTTGTCAACCTGACAGCCATCTTGAAAAATATTTGGGCTACAAATCGCTCCCATCTACTTTAACATGTTAACTGACCCATTCAAGATGGCTTCTAATTGTCACGCCAGTGTACCAATGACTGGAGATCTAGCCATATATAAATGCTAAATATCATTTTACCTACCTGACCTACCTGCCATTTTCCAAGATGTCTCGAACTTTGCGGTTCATTCTCGGAGTAAAGCTGCCAGATGTAAATTCTAAAATATCGGGAAAATGGACGAGGTTCATTTTTATTTCAAATTCACACATTTTGTAGCATCAGTATTCTAGTTACTACATACATTCAGACTAGCATCAAGTGTTTGCATTTTTGCTGATCGTAGATTTGGTAATGAATAATGGCACACTTGTCAGTAAATACACGAAAAAAATAGCCTATAGTTTAGTTGCTTTAGTTTCAATTATTTTAAGGCTGTTCCACCCTGTTTTTCCAATTTCTTAAATATGTAACCAGGTAAAAAAATATTGAATGAACACCAAAACATTTTTTTTTGTTCTGTTAAGGCACAAGGCACATTTTCAAAATAGTTTCAAACTGTAATAATTACATCTAGCACATGCGCTCAACGTTTAATAAACAAATACATTCATATTTAGAGTCTACCCACTCAGTCAAATAACTTTTTTTAACTGAAGAACATGTCACATTAATGTCACAGAAACACAACTATCTACGTTAAACGATGAAATTGCAGTTAGAAATTATATTTGATGCAACATTTGCCGGCTACCAGATCAGAAAAAAATTGTTTTGATGTTCTAATAGAGCCAGGTTTCCATGCTTTCATTTTCTCATGCACATACTCAGGGAAGAAACTTTAAAAACGAATTTTTATTAAAACTCTTTCACAACTTTGCTTATTGTAAATTAATATAATTGATTTAATTAAAACTACTTTTGTCGGAAGTGAAAAAAATGTTGTTTCTTGTATATATGGTGAACTGAACTAAAAGTTTGAAGTCTGTGTACCCCATGAAATTGATACGTCAGTTTTATGCAACTTTTTTGATATGGATCTGATCACTAGGGCTAGGATGTTCAGGACATCTCCTTTTTTCTATTGGTAAATACACGCCTGGAAAATTGTTTTAAGTTTGTTTCAAGTGTTAGGGATGCCAAAAATATGCATTTTATTTTGCCTTAACCCATTCAGTGGAGAATTAAATTGGCCAAAAAGTTATTTTAAGCAACAATTTCAAAATACTATTTTTTTTCTAAGATTTTTAGTGTTTTTCAAATATTTTTTCCGTGTTTTTTAAGGAATTTTGAGAAATTTTGGATTTTTAATTAAAGCTTTATTTTAGGTAAAGATGTAAATTTGATGTACATTCCTAAAACAAGATTTTCTTCGTAATTTTTTTTGCATATTTTACATTTTTTGAAACTCAAATATTAGCAATACTACAAATAAATTACTTTTCCGGGACAAACCATATTTTTTTTAAATTGTAACCATTTTTTCAGATGTGCAAAGAAAAGAAAAAAAAGAAAAAAAGGCACTTTTTGTCCAATCGGGATGGGGAAAAAATGTATCTTTTTTGAATGCACGGAAAAAATTAAAAAAATTGGGGTCAAATTGAAAAAAAAAACTATCTTTTACCCCGATATAAATTTTGAAAGTTGGTGTTGATTACAATGGACGATTTCACTAAACGAGTTTTACATCCTTCCATGAGTAAAGGTCCTTTTTGGGAAAACGTGCGAGTGCAGTGTCGAGCTTGCCACATTATCGGGCCAAGCAAAAAAAAAGTTTTTAATTTTTCATCTTGTGTTTGATACATCGACAAAACTATCCCCCCCCCCCCCCCGACGAAAATATATTGGTGTAACTGTAATAATTTTATAAAACATTACTGAAAGTAATGAAAACAACAGAATTCGATTAAATTCAATAGGTCCTTTTTTGCTGTTGAAAGGTCCTGAACATCCTAGCCCTACTGATCACTAATTGGATTAATATGTTAAAACCTTTTTTTTTAAAGTAGGTCTACAGTATACCTTAGAACAAAATGCTGGTAGGGCCTAAAACTTATAACCTTTTAATTTTGTACAAGAGGTGCGAATTTATTTTAAACCAGATTGTTAACATGCAACAGACTCCTAATGGGCTGTTAATTTTTGATAGTAGCAATTTAATTCCAACACATGCCCACCCACTCAGTCTTAATTGTTCATCAAAATATCTCCTACCCGATATGTAAACAAAAATCAAGTTTTATTTTCTACTTATGGTACACCTGCTTAGGGCGCCGGTGAATGTGGCTCCACCACTGATCTCTATACTTACGTGGACAGAGGATGCTTACTTGCCAGATGTTGAGAAGTGAAGTCGGACTAATTTAGCGGATTTTCGTACTGTAGAACTAAATAAACAACACGATAAGGGTATCGATTAGGTTCGCCGCATTGACAAATCGTTTGGTGCACTTCAACGCAACGCACAAAGGCATGTTTGCCGTAAATATGTAAAAGTTTTGCCCTCCAACATGGCCGCCCCATAAAAATAACATTATGGCAGCCCCCAAGGTGGCTTCAAGGTTACAGTACAGCATAATCTACTCCACCCGACCGTACTTGGTCTCTTCCAAGGAAAACTGTCTTACGCTTATCGTCCGATTCCACAATCACTATCACAGTTTTCCACCTTGGCCCGAGGCTTCTATGATGTCATCTTTGCAGTGGCGTATCCAGGATTTTATAAAGGGGTTCAATCAATTAATTCATATATGTACCGAAGACTAAGTGGGGGCCCGGGGGGCTTGCTCCCCGGAAAAAATCTCCTTCAAGGTCATTTTGATGAAAATCTGTGCGTTTTTAAGCATCACAATGACCTATTTTTTATCTACTAAAATCCTGTTAATAGAATTTTTTTCTTTCAGGGTCATTTTGGAGAAAATCTGTTCGTTTTGGTCAGATGGTAATTTGCCTTTAATATTGCGATAAAACATTTATTCTTTAATATCCATTGCAATGTTGAAGTGCACTCACATTTTTTGTAAAAAAAAAAGGGGGGGGTTGTCCTCCCCTTGGATACGCCACTGCATCATTGCAGGAGTTGCCAGCATCCAAGTGATCCCGTAAGATTATTAGTTTTGCATTTACAGTATTGTGCCAAATCTAAATATAAGCTGACCCTCTACTTTCTTGATGAAATATATTTTCGAAAAGTATATGTATGCTGGTATGAAAAAGGGTAGGCTTATATGCAGTACAAATTCAGGGTGTGTAATTTTCATAAAAAATCAAAAATCATGATTTATTTGAATAATTTTTAAACTTTAACTAGAGAAAGAAAGGCTGAGGTGATTTTGACACATGAAGAGGATGCAGGAGGACAGGATTCCGAAGATGCAGTATGAACAAGACGCAGGAAACAAACAGAGAAAGAGAGGGAGGCCCAGACTGAGGTGGGGAAGAGGTTATAGCAATGGATGTGAAGAGAAGAAACACAGCTTGGGAAGGGTTAACCAGGAAAGATGGTGGGAAGAAAGAAAAATATGGCAAAAACTGGTGGAGGTCCCTGAGGAAGAAGACAGTGAAGAGGAAGAAAGTGAAGTAGATGATGAAGAGGAAGCAAAGCACGATATGTGGGGGAGAGGGGGGGGGGGGCAAGAATGTGGTGGGAACCTCTCACCTTCTACCCGACTTTATTGTTGAACAATTAGATATTGATTGATTGATTATTATTACAATTTTAAAACAGCCAAATCATGACAAAGTTGGTAACGGTGTTTTTGAAGAGTGTGTAGTTGGACTTGTCGCTGTGAACGCGGAACGATTTGGTCGCTAGGTACTTCTCCAGTACCGACTTGTGATAGGGAATGTTCTTGAACGGGAAAATATTACTCTTGCTTTCATCGAAATGGAAGTTCTGAGTCACTGTCAAGATCTGAAAACAATCCGTATAAAACCAAAAATTTAGGGATGCACATCGATACTTTTTTCATTATCGATTATCAAAATGGTAATGCCATTATCAAATCGATATTATCGATAAAATCGATAATACCAACAAAGCCTGTTCCTGTGCATATAAGTGGAACCTCAAGTGTGGCAAGTGTAAGTCACAACAATACAATCGCGTTCCGTTTGCTGCCTCGCTGTCTTCGATGCCATGTGTTTGGCTTCCGTTATCGACTGTTAGCTCATTTCTAAACACTAGGCCGCTTCGCGAACGCTTTTTCCAGTCGCGTTGATGGATGAGCTTTTTGGGAATATTTCTATCCAATGATTACGTTTTTATGTGGAATCTCCTTACTTTTTCTTGTTACTTGATATTACTTGTTCATTATACACCTGTAAAAGGCTTATATTAAAACCTTTATTTCTATGAATTTAGACCATCTTTTTCGACTTTTTCTTTCAAAAGGCACTACATTACCATAATCTTTATGTCAATGTAAAATATGAACGTTGTAGCCCCACCCGTTTGGTCAGAATCGGCTCAAATATCACGAAAATATCGTATTAAAAATAGGGAAAAAAATCGTAAATAGTACGATTTCTATGAGAAATATTTTTTTCAAATGTCTATTTAATCATAACATATATGATTTCAGTGATTTTAAACGTTCCTATAAAGTTTCATCAATATCGGAGTAGCCATTTGCCAAATATCACGAAAAAATCGCACTAAAAATCGTAAAAGTACGATATTAATGAGAAATATTTCTTCGATTGTACCCAAAAACAGTACAGCTCTAAGTTCAGAGATTTCGAAGGTCCCCTCTAATTTTCATCAAGATCGCATATGCCGTTTGCCCGGTAGAGAGCGAACAAACAGACAAAAAAACTAACGAAAACAAAACACCCGAGCTATTTTTCTTGGGGTAACGTAAGTAAAAAACAAAAAAAAAAACACAAAGTCAAATTGAAGTCTTCGCTTCGCTCATCCAATAAATCTCGAGTTTGACACCATTAGCAAATCAGCTTAGCAAGTCGCATTACTTCTCCAGTTTTGGTTCGTGCCACTATTGACCAATTATTTGATATTTCGATTATCGATTATCGATTATCGAAATCCGTTATTGATTATTTATCGATAATATCGATTATCGTGTGCATCCTCCTAAATTCATCGCTTCCTACCCTGATGTCCATAATCTCCCACGGAACGCTCTCGAGGACTTCGAATTCGTCGTTGTTGACATTGAGGCTAAGGTAGTCGACCTTGGTCTTGTTCAGGGCCTTGAAGTAGTTGTAGAGGGGGAAACACTCGACGGCCTTAGCCTGAGGGTGGACGGGAAGTTCCTCCCTCTTGTTGTCGATAACGTCCTGTAATTGACGGAGTCTACTCTTCTTCAGCTTGGGGTAGAAGTCCTGGGAACAGAACATTGAAACACGTATACCTATAGTGGTTCGTTTAGGATTAGAGTTTGTTTTTTTTTTTTTGTAATAAATAAAAATAAAAATAAAATCTGTATTTAGAGGCTACCCACTCAGTCACACAACTGATTTTCAGTGGGGGACAGAAAACCAAAGCGACCAAACCAACCCTGTAGGCCCGACGCAATCGAAGAGTGAACGATAACCAACCAAAGATTTATATTTTTTAATAGGAAATATAGCAATCAGTGGTATGGACAGTGCGAACACCCGCGGATCAACGCCAGAATCAACAAGGCCAATTCAGAACAACTTTAAATTTACTGTGCCTCGTTGCTAGGACGGTTACAAAGTCACCGTTTACAAATTCCTAAGACAAGAACTGATGGACTTAAGTCCAAATCGTTAAAAGAAACTTCTGACTTTAGCGGGAATCGAGCCCTGGACCTTCTGCATTGGAAGCAGAGACGCTAACCACAAGACCAACGAGCCACACAATCATCTACTTCCCTGTTACAAACTTTCACTGGTTCCCTCCCTTTCTCACCAACACAGTACTCGTCAGCAGTGGCGAAGGAACCGCCCCCCTCCCATCCCCCGGTTGCCCGGAGCGGCAACTCTAACGTAAGTTGAATATAAATCCTAGAATTTTCGTAGTAAATATGCACAATGCACATACACTTATACAATTCGACAGTCACCTTGGTAAAACGAATATGTTTGCCTGTATGCTTCGTAATAACATCAAAATTGAGGTTGAAATTTACAAAAATAAGCCACTTCACGTTCATTTTTTGAGTTTTTAGATCGCAGATAGTTTCTGTAAAACATCGTTTACAGAGTTCGAGTGTAGTTAAAACATGACGAAATAACTGTAGTATGGTGAATATTTTTTTTTGCCTGTGGCGAAAGGGAATCCGGCGGCTGGGGTTTTGCCCCGGACCCCGGCTTCCGCCCACAAAATCTACTAGTGAATCCCCCCCACCCCCACCCCACTTTAAAAAACGTTCCTACGCGCCTTCTCGTCAGTAATTGGGCATTGTTTAGTTCAGTGTATCAGTCCGCTCACCAAGGGAGCTGAAGTACTAACGCCCAACCACAGCAGGGACGGTTACAGTATCTTAGCAAACTCCGCACTATACGAAGTAAATAAGCAAAACGCTTTTATCTATCCCTCACCCTGTCTACTCGCTCTTATGTCCTATCTCCTTAATGTAGATATTTTTGTTGTGTTCTCCACATAAAGAATTTTAGATCGCACTCTCCCTCAATATAGTCAGGCTAGTTCACAGCCAGTCGTTACCACCCATAATTAAAATCGTGTAGTGACGAACCTTTACGTTATACCTAGATTACAGACTTGCAAGGAATCTAGAAACACTTAATTATGCATTCTTCACCTTCCAAATTCCAAACCCAATGTCAGAATGACTCAACAGTCAACAGTGATCGGTCTTAATTATTTCAAAACTATTAAGCTGTATAACGGTATCATGTAGTAAAATATTATCCTAATTGACTCAGCTTTGGTGAACCTGAATTAAAAACATTTACTTTGGGGCAAAAGAATATAGAGCAATTCATTCAAATTCTAGTCGTCAATTATGGAATAGCTTGTGAATTTCAACTTATGAAGAGATATCTTCTAGCAATTATTTCAAAATGACAACCATTTTCTCTGTTCAACTTACAATTGTAGAGTACGGCTTGGTACTAACGCAAGATGGCGACAGAATGGCTTTCCTTCTCTTGTAGACTAGTTTCTGATAGTTATCAGGGTCCGGCTCTATCAGCAGACCAGTCCAGTTGTACATCCTCTCCAGAGCCAGGGTGTTTGAATTAGTCTCGCCGTCGAATGCACCAACCTCGATGAAGAAGCCATTTCTCTGGGGAAATTAACCATACACATGTCCAAAGGCTGATTGATATGTATCCTATCCACTGTGATAACGAATTTGAAACCGGATTATGTGTATAAGATTTAAAAACGTGCCAGGACTTGTTATAAACAGTTAAAGGGGCTAAAAACCCCAACAATTATTTTTTACCACGTGATCTATAGCACAATACTACACTAAAATGACCGTTTAAAATTTTTTATCTTGAAACTGTGATTTAACACGAATTTTTTAATTTTTCAAATCCAGAAATTTGCGAAAATTGATGTTTTGGGAAATTTCTTGAATCGGCTTTAACCTGCTTTTTTTTGGTCCACATAGATACTACACCATAGTACCAATCTAAAATGCCCCTTTATAACATCGTGTCTTGAAACTGTGCCCAAATATACCCTCAAACACACAAAAATATGCATTCCAAAATCACACCCCATCTTGGTAATCTGCATATTTTGACCGAACTACTTGCCCAAATTACAAAACAAAATATAGAAAATTTACAGGAAAGGCTGTAGAGTACGTCAATAATGGCCAATATTTTTTTTAATCAAAATCCTCCAAGGTCACGGGGCATAAAGATCGTCCCCATGTTATTTCTTATGGGAGATTTTTGCCGATGGGACCTAGCTCGAAAAATGTCATGTTTGACAATTTTTTGGGAGGTCATGGTGGCCCCAATAATTTTTCTGTTAGTTGCTAAATTCATTTCTAGTTAGCCTGAATGAAATATATTTTTTGAGTTTAGCGGTTAAATACCCCTTTAAAGATATTCTAGATGGATGAAGTGTTAAATCGATGCAATATAGCAACGTTCATTACCAATATCGTTACTGCTTTTTAAATATCAAACAAACATATAAATAAAATGGGTCTATTTATAATTATTTTACTCCATGGAATAAGTTTAAATGATGAATTGGCATTATTGGCATCATTAAATATTAACAAATGACACAGCGTATAAGACACAACATAGCAAAATACTTTTAAAAGAAGCTTTAACTACACTGCCAAATATTAGCTACTACTGCCCCCTCCCAAAGTGTTCCTCACCAATGATATTAAACATAGGCTAGATCCCCAGTCTCCAATACGGCCGCACAGGCGCGAGTGTACCAAATTGATCTATTCAAGATGGCGATTTGGCGCTTTTATTTATTATGCTTGACATTATGTTTTAAATGGGGTTAAGTATTTTTCTTTATTATTTTGATATGGTTTTAGCTTGTACAGCATGGGAATGCACAAACAGACACAATAAGAAGTTGATGCATACGGGAATTTTGTAATCATTTGGTGTTAATGGCTAATATGCTCACCTGTCAACCTGACAGCCATCTTGAAAAATATTTGGGCTACAAATCGCTACAACCTACTTTAACATACAAACTGACCTTTTCAAGATGGCTTTTAATTGTCACGTCAGTGGACCAATGACTGGAGATGTAGCCTACTATATACGTTAAATATCATTGTTCCTCACCAAGTTTAAGAGGAGCTTCTGCACGAATGTCGTCTGCCCCAGGTGCATGTCCTCCAGCCTATCTTGTGTGAGGTTAAGCGGCACCTACTACTCCCCCCCCCTAGTACGCCCCCTCCCAAACAGTTTCTCACCAAGTTTAAGAGAAGCTTCTGCACGAATGTCGTCTGCCCCAGGTGCATGTCCTCCAGCCTATCTTGAGTGAGGTTTAGCGGCACGTGACTAGGGGGCGGAGCTACGAACACGTTACGCTTCAAGTGGAGGATTGTTGCATCATCCCCCATGCCGACTGTACTGACATACTCATCTGAAACATTGACCAGAAAGCCGGCGATGATTTGATGTTTGGCGCGTTCCTTGTCCTGCAGCCATTAATCATTACATCTTAATACAACTTGGTATACTTGATAATGAAGGACATCTGTACGCCCCTATCATATCAGATTTTCAATATTTATCATAGATCAATCAGGAAATGCATAGATTTTTAAAGTGTTTTTGACCATTTTAACAGATTCTAAAGTATAGAAAATTGAATTTATTGTTTGTTTATTTTCAAACTTCAATTAATGGAAAAGTGATATGATGACTTCATAATTAATTTTTAGACAATTATATAAAATCACAACTAAATGCAACTAAAATTGTCTGAGAAATTTGAAAACAAGGAACACAGATGTAAAGCAACGTCTCAATTAACTTTATTAAAACAATATGATAAACTGTTAGTTACTCCTTTCCAAATCTAACTTCATTTTTTTTAAGTTACAATAAGTATGCCCAAGGTGCAATGTATGCCCTTTCTTCAGGTGTCTATAACTATAGGTGTATTGGAGTTAGAATAATTGTAAAGGGATGTCCGAGGACTATTTGAGAGGACTCAATCCCTTGCATTTGCGTTAACGACTGAGGAAAATCTGGGAAAAACCGTCAGTCAGGATTGCCGGCCTCGACGGGATTTGAACCCGAGACCTTCCGAATCTTAGTCGCTCTAGCAAACACTGTTGGTAATATTGTTGGTAATAACAGAGTTCAACTTTTAATATTGTTTTATTTTGTGGTGACTTAAACTTAACACAATTCTGGAAGTAGGTTAGTAAATAAATTCAAGGCACTTTCGATTTTCCTTACCCATATTCTCCATGATAAAATCCTCGTACAGTTTCCAGGCGGTGGGAGCGAGAAAGTAGACCTGGCGCAGATACAGGGCAACGGCGCAGGTGTACGCCAGGCCCCAAATACACCCCCAGATCACCACGTGCTTCACAAATCTCCATTGTAAGAGGAACTTGATGATTTCTATGGCAATTGCGCTCAGGTTAAGAATCCTATGTTTCAACTTCTTTCGGAAGATATGACTTCGAATATCCACCACCAACAAAGTTTTCAAATATTTGTTTCATGGTGGTAAAATAATAACCTGTAGTGAAAAATTATTGTACGTGAAGGCCTATACATAGTCCATATTATATCTATTTGGCATATTTCCACAAATATTTTGTTCGTTTGGTAGTATGCATAATATTATTATGTTTACATGAGAGGCATGAGGAATTTAATGGAGCGAATTGGAGAGAGAAGATTTATAAGTGGTTCGGACATGTCAAAAGGATGGAAGGAGCGAGATTGCCGAGAAGGATGATGGAATTGGAAATTCCAGGTAATTCCAAGGGTCAGACCACGACAACAATGGCAGAATAGTGTGAGAAAAGATGTGGAACAGCGAGGAGGAGACTGGAATGTGGTGGAAGGAGAGGAGTGGTGGCAGGACAGAAGAAGATGGAGAGGCCTGTCTTCAATGCTGACCCAACGCAAAGTTGAACGTGGCAACGGATCACTAATGCACCATTTAGACGGCAATTTTTTTAACATTAAACTTTTATTATCAAGGACAATAAGAATCAAATCCTTGCATGGATAATTGGATGAGCAAAGCGAAGACTTCAATTTCACTGACCCCCCAAAAAATTAAGCTCGGTTGTTTTTTTTTTGTCTGTTTGTTCACACGATTCCAGGCAAACGGCATTAGCGATCTTGATGAAAATCGGAGGGGCCTTCGAAATCTCTAAACTTAAGAGCTGTATTGTTTTTGGGTACAATCGAAGAAATATTTCTCATGAATATCGTACTTTTACGATTTTTTAATATTTTTAGTGCGATATTTTCGTGATATTTGGGCCGATTCCGACCAAACGGGTCAAACGTTCATATTTCATATGGACATCAAGGTAATGGTGATGTATTGCCTTTTTAAAGAAAAAAAAAGTTGAAAAAGTTAGCCAGAATCCATAGAAATAAAGGTTTAAATATGAGTTTTTTGAGGTTTATAATAACAATTAACAATAGAAACTTGACAACAATCACCTACAATGCATTCAAGAAGCACTTGCAAAGGCAAAGTGGTCCTACGCAAACTAAAAACTTACAAAATAGCTCATCCATCAACGCGGCGGGACTAAAGCGTTTTCCTAGTAAAATACAGCAATGCCAAGCTTTCATTGGTTCATTTTTGCCCTCGAATACAAGAAATTGTCTGAAACAATGTGACCGTCTAAATGGTGCAGACTATTTGAGAGAACAAAACCTAAAATAACCTTTGATGCCACTATCGAAACCTCTCTTTATTTTTAATTCATTTGGGAGTGCATTCCTTAAGGAAACGGATCTATTGTATAATCAATTTTGATATGCTGATGTTCTAGCCTTTGGAGGAATCAAGGGAACGTCATTATCATTTCGAGCCAATGGCCTCCATAGAATCCAACGCTTAAGTGTCTGAAACTTTTGCTAAATAACCGAATTGCTGTTAAACTTTGTTCTTCGTCATTGAACTTGTTTCCCGTTGCAGCAGTGCCTAAGTAATTTAGTTTAGGGAACCTGCAAAGTTTTAAAATGAACACAACAAACCTACCTTAGTCATACACGATGTAATCCACCTAAGTCTTTCCCTCCTTCTACATAGGTACATTATTAATACATTCAGATTTTGCTGCTCTATAATGGTGAGTGATGACAATGCGACTATTGATAAATACACATTTGGTCTGGGTTAAAAAAATTCTTACTCATTCATATTCATATTCATTCAAGATAAGCATTGTTCAAAAAGATTAATAAAAAAGCTCATGTATTAAATATGAAGTCTTGGAGAAAAAAGCTTCTTTGGGCACAAGACGTGAATTAAAAGGTTGCCAGGTTGTTGCAGTATTGAAAATACCTTAATGAGAAAACTCTCAGGGAAAAACCGTGGGAGAAAATTCTCATGGAAAACCCCTCAAGAGAAAACTGTCATGAGAGAAATCACTGAATAAATCTCTCTCCGTCTCTACCGTGTCTCGGAAGTTCTCGCTACCCTTGACCCCGGCCAGCCGAGGTCAGCGTCCGATAAGGCAGCCTCCAACAGTCAGAGCATCTCTCAGTGAAGACAGATAGGTCGTGCGCGGTGTAAGTGACATCCAAACCGAGATGAGCATCGAACTAGGGACTTTCTGTTAGAACAACATACGCCACATGTAAGTGGAAATACTACGCTAGCAGTTCAAAATACATTTATTTTATTTATTTAAAAACATGCACTACACATAGTCATTTTTATAGCTATAGGAAAGTACTATATGCAAAATATGCTCAGTTAAAAACCACGATTATATTATAATATATGAAAAGTTAATATATGTTAGCCGGAAAGGAGAACCAGCCCTTAGGGTGCAAACTAAATAGCTAGGCAACAGGCAAAAGCAGCCAACAATGTGTAGTTGCACAACATGTGATATGTGGTGTTCGGCCCGTTCCTTAGTCATAAATCATCTGAATAAAACTTAGCATAATTAATAATGAAGGACATCGCCAATCATTTCAGAAATTCAATATTTATCATAGATGAATCAGAAAATGCGTAGTTCATTGGGTGTTTTTTGTTTGTTTTGTTTTTTAACATTTTGACAGATTCTTTATTATATGTTGATTTTTGTCCCCTGCAGAATCATCAACACCTGAATGGGTGCGAAGTCCTCCAACAATAGCGCCGCAGACGAAAATTTCAGGTTTTTAGAGTGCGTTTGGTGCGTTTTAGAAAAAAAGTAGTGTACTGAATGCAATACCAAAATAATGTAGTGTTTGTACAGTCGATACTAGAAACAATACACATTGTGTGTGTCAAACTTTTAAACGGTTATTTGATTTTATGTGTGTGTAATATTATATAGATTAGGGACGAGATCATGGTTTTAGATTTGACCTCGCCGCCCCTCACTAATTTTTTATATAACCTCGCCGCCCCGCACCTTTTCAGGTATATAAGAGGGGGTCGCGCGCGTGCCAGCCACTGTGACTTTAACCTTCGTGAAGTCACAGTCACCCTGATGATGTCTGACGTAGATCAGACGAAACGTCGGTGGACGCCCAGTCTCTGCACTGGTTCATCATTTCGATGCGGTTTAACCCAAGAACATAGTATTGTAGTATTGTACATGTTAATTCATAATACATTTCCTGAATATAGGCGTATATTGAAAATTACCAATTGGACTAAAAAGTTAAAACCTACAAATAGTGCTTAGTTATTTTTATCCCGGGGGGGGGGGGGGGGGGGGGGCAAACACTGCCTTAGTGCGCGCATTTGAGTTTGACCTTACTCAGTGCCCCCTGTTAAAAGAATACCTTCTATGTGTTCACAGCGCAGATACATTGAACCAAGCCAACATGCTCGCATAGACCATCACCAAAGACTTCACACGGAACGCAAAGATGCCACACCTGTGGCTGTGGTGTATGCTTCTCTCTGCCTGTCTGAGTGCATTGGGATCTGCGCACGTGAGGAAGGCGGTGGACGACAGCGCGTCAGGCGGCGGTGAGATGTTCCTGAACCTCGGCCAGGCGAAGAAGTACAAGGACACTTCGTCTAGGCTGGAGAACTCTGTGCTCAAGTCCAAGATTGAGATTCTAGGGGAGATCTTCAAGAAACACGTCAACTACCTGAGATCTGTCAGCAACAAGCAGGTCAGGTCCCCAAGAGTCAGCAACAAGCTTATTGTTTAAAAGTTTATATATTTTTCTATTATATATTATTAATATATATATATACCTATTATAAACCTTTATATACCTTTTTAAATCTTCATCCTTCCCGCCTGCGGTTTATCCAGGTAGTTTAAACCGGTTCCCACTCGAACACTGAAGTTAAGCAGCCTTCGGCGTGGTCAGGGGTAGAGTGCGTGACCGCTCTGCCCTGAAACTCACGTATTCTGCTTGTTAGAGCAGATGGAGGGTTCGAGAGCTAGTGTAACGGCTTCGTTCTCCTCGACGTCTGTTTGGCAGTCCGGGTTAGTGGAGGAACCTATTGACTGTCAAAGTTACACCATCTTTTCGGATGGGACGTAAAGCCGTTGGTCTTGGTCCCCTTGGTACTTTTTGAAAGGAGTAGGCTACGTATCGGTACCGGGTTTCCCCTCCTCCCTTCTGTTCAAACTTCATCCTCATCTATCACCACTCATCGTCTCGAATAGCTAGAAGTACATTAATATGAGTCGTTAAGCTATATCCAATCGAATCCATTCATCCTTCCCTTTATCCAATGAAGTCGGGTAGGGGATGGGAGGATCCCACCAAACTCCTGGGCCCAGGCGTCTATAGAAGTTGCCTGACGCTCATTCATATTCTTTCTTCCTTCTCTTCTTCACTATTATCTTCTTTCTCTCTCACATCTTCTTACCAGTTCTTGTCATATTTCCCTTTCTTCCCACCACTTTCATGTTAAACTCTTCCCCAAGCTGTGTTTCGTCTTTCCACACCAATCTCTGTTACCTCTTCCCACCACAGTATGTGTCTCCCTCGGTTTATCTTTATCCCTGCATCTTGTTCGAAATGTAAAACAAAAAAATGTCTGCTCATCGAAACGTATGAGTCTCTAAGTCCACCCTTCTATCAACAGGTGGAGACGATGAGTGGTGATAAGATGAGGATGAAGGATGAATAGAAGGGTGGAGGGGAAACCCGGTACCGGCACGTAGCCTACTCCTATTTAATAATTATAATAGCCTTAGTGCATTAATATGAGACGTTAAGCAATACTTATCAATTAATCAATCAATCAATCAATCAATCAATCAATCAATCAATCAATCAATCAATCCACTAACTCACTCAATCAACCAATCAATCAATCAACAGGTCGAGCTGGTCTTCTTGGTAGACTCCTCGGCTTCCGTTGGTGTCGACAACTTCCACAGTGAACTCAAGTTCGTAAAGAAACTTCTGGCAGACTTCACAGTTTCTCAAGACACAACCAGGGTCGCTGTCATCACCTTCGCATCCAAGAATCAAGTGGTGAGTAGATAGAGTAGAGTTTCTCTCGATCAGTGATTATTCGATGAATTATCGATTGGTGGACCATGAGAATAGTACGTTAACGATTTATCATACGTTTTATCGGTTTATCAGTGCCGGACTAACGCTAACGCTAACGCTAACGCTAACGCTAACGCTAACGCTAACGCTAACGCTAACGCTAACGCTAACGCTAACGCTAACGCTAACGCTAACGCTAACGCTAACGCTAACGCTAACGCTAACGCTAACGCTAACTCCGGATCTTTATGTAATTTTGAGACAACCTTAGAACCTTAGAAATCTCTAATTGTTGTGGTGTCGTCAAGGTCGTCAAATGGGGAGGTGTCCCCGACGACGATTGCCAGAGCTCGCCTCTAGTTTCGGGAGTAATATAATTCCCTCTTACTACCTGATATTTGAGAGATGGGCTTTTTCTCTTTAATCGCTATGTACGATTAGCTGAGCCATGCTCTGGGTTAATTCTACCCCGGGCCCAGACGGGCAAGATAAATTGAGTTTGTGTAATCTTGCAGGTTCGTCATCTGGACCACATCTCGAAGCCGTCCGAAGACAACCACAAGTGTGGCCTGCTTCATCTGGAGCTGCCGGCTGTGACGGACTTAAGTCCAAATCAGAAGATAAAACCTTCTTACTGTATACCTTGAGTTTGTGTGATGTTGCAGGTTCGTCATCTGGACCACATCTCGAAGCCGTCCGAAGACAACCACAAGTGTGGCCTGCTTCATCTGGAGCTGCCGGCTGTTACGTATTCTGGAGGCGGTACCTACACGCGAGGTGCTTTGCTCGAGGCACAGGTGAGCGAGTCTGTGATTGGATGAGCGTAGCGAGCGTAGCGAGCGGAGCGAAGATTCCATTTCACTACACTGGAGAAAAAAATCCGGAATGTTTTTTTTTTTTTTTTTTTTTCTGTATTTTTGTCTGTTTGTTAACACGATTCCGGCTAAACCGATACTCCGATTGCAATGAAATTTTATGGAGGTCTTTGAAATCTCTGAACTTAGAACTGCCACGTTTTTGAGCACAATCGAAAAATTATTCCTCATCAAAATCGCAATTTTACGATTTTTTTCGATTTTTTAAAAATTTCTTCGACTTATAACACCTACATGCTTTATTCGATTTTGATGATTTTTTCACAGAACCATAATTTTATGAATTAAGATATTCTTGTAAAATTTAAGCGCAATCGAAAAATTATTTCTTTTAAAAATCGAAATTTTACGTGTTTTTTCTTTTTTAAAACAATTCTTTGACTTTTAACACCTATATGCTTTATCCGATTGTAATGATTTTTTCACAGAACCTTAATCTTATAAATTATTATATTCTTGTGAAATTTGAGCACAATCGAATAACTATTTCTTATGAAAATCGAAAATTTACGATTTTTTTCTTTTTTTAAATTACGATTAATTAAAAAAATTAAAGATTAAAGTTTATTTTTTATTTAATTTGAATTAATTTTTAAAAAATCTTCAACTTAGTAAAATTTTTTTCACAGAACAACAGAAAATCCATATAACACGTGGTAGCTCAATGCACCAATTACGCTCATCCAACAACGCGGCGGGACTTAAGCGTTTTCCTAGTGTACAAGTTATACGTGTAAAATTAAAATATGAATTTCGTCAAAATAATAATAATATCGGACTCTATATCTAACTTAGAAGTCGGGTAGGGGGTGGGAGGGCCCCACCACATGCTTGGCCCCCTGGGTTTATCGAAGCCTAACGGTTGACGCGTCCTTAATCCAAATAAAACTTTCTTCTTCCTCAGGGACCTCCACCCGTTTTTTACATTATGTAATTCTTCCCACCATCTTCCCTGGTTAACCCTTTCCCAAGCTGCGTTTCTTCGTTTCTTATCCATTGCTATAACCTCTTCCCACCTCAGTTTGCGCCTTCCTCTTTTCCCCTGCTCAATTAACGACGAAGTAACTTGTATACTTGTGCTGTCATTTGTATGATATTTTATCGCTGAAGATGCCAGACAGAATATGATAACTGTTTATTTATATCATAGGTTAAAATTTTACTGAATCGATTGTTGGATGAGCGTAGCGAGCGTAGCGAGCGAAGCGAAGATTCCATTTCACTACACTGGAGAAAAAAATCCGCGATGTTTTTTTTTTTTTTTTTTTCTTTTTTTCTGTTTGTATTATTGTGTGTTTGTTAACACGATTCCGGCTAAACTGATACTCCAATTGCGATGAAATTTTATGGAAACCTTCGAAATCTCCAAACTTAGAACAGTCACGTTTTTTAACCGCAATCGAAAAATTATTTCTCATGAAAATCGCCATTTTACGAATTTTTTCGATTTTTAAAATATTTCTTCGACTTATAACACCTACATGCTTAATTCGATTGTAATGGTTTTTTCACAGAACCTTAATTTTATGAATTAAGATATTCGTGTGAAATTTGAGCGCTATCGAAAAATTATTTCTCATGAAAATCGAAATTTTACAGGTTTTTTCTTTTTTTAAACAAGTCTTTGACTTATAACACCTACATGCTTTATCCTATTGTAATGAATTTTTCACAGAACCTTAATTTTATGAATTAATATATTTATGTAAAATTTGAGCGCAATCGAATAATTATTTCTTATGAAAATCGCAATTTTTACGATTTTTTTCTTTTTTTTAAATTACGATTCATAAAAAAAATTAAAAAATAATGCTAATTTTGTATTTTTTAAATTTAATTTAAAAAAATTATTCGATTTTGTAATAATTTTGTCACAAGAACAACAGAAAATCCTCATAACACAATCATGGCAGCTCAATGCACCAATTACGCTCATCCAACAACGCGGCGGACTTAAGCGTTTTCCTAGTCATATCTACGGCCATCTTTATTCGTAACATTCATTTATTTACAACTTCAAACATACATTTTTCATTCTGTAGCACTGGAACGTGTAGTTTACAATAAACAACAGACAGTGTTGGCTCGAGCGCTAAGCGCTTGACTCTGATTCTGGAGGTCCCAGATTCAAATCCCGACGGGATCGGCAACCCTGACTGAAGGGTTTTTCCGAGGTTTTCCCAAGTCGTTAATGCGAATGCAAGGGATTGAGTCCTCTTAAACAGTCCTCGGATTTCCCTTCACAATTGTCCTACCGCAACATACCAAGTTAGATACCTGAAGAGGGGCATGAATTGCACCCTGGGCAGGCTTCCGACAAAAATTTAAAAAAATTATTATAGAAAACACTATGTTCTGCAGGAGGTGTTGAAGTACGCGCGTCCGAGCGCTGCCAAGGCGATATTCCTAATAACGGATGGCTTCTCTAATGGCGGCGACCCGGTACCTACCGCTACCGAGCTCAAGCGGAGCGGCGCGCGCATCTTTACGTTCGGCGTCGCCCACGGAAACACCCGAGAGCTGCACGACATGGCTTCGAGTCCTGGTCGGGAACACTCGTTCATCCTCGACAGCTTCGGAGAGTTCGAGGCGCTCGTCCGACGCGCCCTGCATGAAGGTATTTTCACCGTATAGCGGAGTAAGAATGTACAAATTAATGGCAAATTAGTGCAAAGACTATAACTAACATGAAAATTGGCACTTTTGCTTATTCGGGTACGAAGAATTAAAACTCAATAGCTCCAATAGCTCCAAGCTGAGTTCCTGTAACTTTGTTATCGTTTAAGATAAATTAATGAAATATGCAGTCGACTTTGTAAACAAATTAAACTAATTAAAGCTTATTTTATGAAGAATGAATTAACAACATGAATAAACAAATCATTTGTTACAAATTTGAAACAAACTAACGTTTCATTTGCTGAAAACATGTCTGGTTGACAAAAAATCAACACAGTTTTATATATCTTTATAAAATGCACATTGTAAAACATTTAATCAATTATCATTATAAATAACTTTATTGAATGAATAAGTTTCATATTTGGTAATCCTAGATAATTGATTCGCAAATTTCGATAAAGAATTTTACCTTCTTAACTGTTATAAAAATATTTAAAAAATTCTCTATGGCTAGATCATATAAAGGTGTTAATAACAAGCACATGTTTGTTTGCAGACCTGAAGTCTGGCAGCTACCAGCTACTGGACAGTCCGGACTCTTGCAACCACCTGTGCACCAACAGAGCCACGTGCTGCGACGAGCATGCGCAGTGCGCCTGTGGGGTGGACACCGGACACTTTGCTTGTCTCTGTCCAACCGGATTCTTCGGGTTCGGGGTTGCAAGGATCATGCCAGGGTGAGTACTTATTGGTGTCTGAAATCTCATTGACCACCAGTCGAGACAGAATAGAATCGTTTGTACGTTCAGAACATTGTCTACATTGATTATTCTATAAAATTTAGTTTTTTCTGCATACTAATGAAAGTTGTGCCTATCTTCGTACATTTTTTGTGTTCTCAAGTCTATAAACATTTACCATGAATTTACCTTTTAACTGAGATTTTTTTGGACCAGCATGAAAAAAGGTGACAATATACGAGACAAAATTAGTTATATACCTGTGATTGTCGAGAAACGTATGTCTCCCAGCTTGTCCTAATAGTTTTGTGACGTCTCATATATCCCCCAGCTTGTCCTAGTAAAATAATGGATGTAGCCTATACCCTCCCGCTAGTCTTAATGGTTGTGTAAGGTCACACATGCTCCCCAGCTTGTCCTAATGTATGTAGCCTATGCTCCCCAGCTTGTCCGAACGGCACCTACTCCGACGAGCTATCCCCGGGAGACATCTCCCTCTGCAAGTCGTGTCCAGACCCGAACCACGTGACACTCCAGGCAGCCACATCCAAGGATCACTGCACGTGTAACAAGGGGTTCCGTTCCAGAGCTGGCCGTTGTCAGAGTGAGTAACCCCACTTGTTTTCTCTTACTCCGAGGTTACAGTAAGCAGCATTTTAAATCCTATTCTATGGCACTTTTAAGAAATTGAGCAGTTTTAATGCGCATCTTTTACCCTTTTCAAGAAGTATATGACGAGACTTCAAAGCACGTGGTGTATATAATTCTACAACTAACAAATAAATTTTATTACAATTCTTAAACTATGTTATATCATGAATAAATCCTATATATCGATTGGTCAATGGTCAAACTAATATCCCACCAAAGCGCAGAATGATCACCGAAGTAAAGGGTCCCGTGACCAAATCCTGATCATGCGATCCTGGCGGAAGAATCCTGGCAAACCAGCTTGGCATCAGTTACATTCAACTAATCTTATGATTCATTGCTCAATGAGAACCTATGGGTAATAACGAAGTATTTAATGTTTCATAAGTACTCACCAAATCTTAAGGAAGCGACTTTAAAAACACATTTTTAACACACGTACACATTATTATAGATAACCTTCATTTAGGTAGGCCTACATTTAAAACGGTAGATAATTCAAATTAAATGAATACATAAATTCGCATTGAGAGTCTATACCCACTCGGCCACAGAACTGATTTTCAGTGGGATACATTAAATTGAAAGAATATCAAGCCGACTCTGCAGGCTGTCCTCTGAATTTTCCGAACTGTTTGGATCCGTCCAAATAACAGTTCAAAATAACAACATTAAAAGGTTTCAAAAATTGTTTAATAGATTATTTAAACCAGATTTTTGCTTTGGTCTTTGATACCTAATTCAAAATAGAATCTACAAACACGAGGAGAAAAATATATTTAAAAGAATTAGTGAAAATTGAAGAATTTCTCAGCATTTCTGAAGATGAAGTTTATCCTAGTCTTCTCAAGGTCTAGTATGTAATATTTATTCTTGCGCTGGTAGTTCCCCAGGAGGAACCATCGGTATCTTCAGAATGTAGGGCCCGAAAATCTCCAGTTGAAACTCCTTGCGGGTGGAGAGCCAGCCGACCACCTGGGCCGAGGTCTCGGGGTGTTTCTTGGTGGTGCGTAGCGGGCAGTGGCAGGAGTCGAAGCGGCAAGGGACAGGTGCCGGGGGGAGGGGGCGGGACGTATTTCCTCGTCAGTTTCACTTGGGCGAGGGCGTCGCGGACCTTCCTGTACACAATAGCTGAGTAAGAGTCAAGGTATAAGGGCAGTGGGAGGAGTTAGGGGCGGGACCAGGGGTGAGGGGGCGGGACGTATTTCCTCGTCAGTTTCACTTGGGCGAGGGCGTCGCGGACCTTCCTGTATACAATAGCTGAGTGGGAGTCAAGGTATAAGGGCAGTGGGAGGAGTTAGGGGCGGGACGTATTATCTGTAAACAATAAACAGCTCAATGAAGGTACAAGGGCAGTGGGAGGAATTAGGGGCGGAGTCAGGGGTCAGGGGGCGGGGCGTTGTATTCCGCGTCACTTTTACTTGGTCGAGATCGTCGCGATCCTACTGTCCACAAGACTCCGATAAATGTAGCTTAAGCATTGGGCGTGAAATTCTGCTTCAATAAGTCATGGGTACGAATCCCACTACTGGCAAGCCGGGCTTGAAGTTTTATCCAAGATTTCGTTCTGTACATACGTAACGAATGAGAGGGACTGAGTCCTCAAAGACACCTTTGACATTCCCTTTACAATAACCTTACACTTAAATTATCTTGGATAGCTAGTCACTTTAGAGAGTCACACAAAGTAAAGCTGATGTGTATTTTGTACCCTGCAGTGGGCATCCACTCGCAAGAAAGTTCACACATCGCATAGTTCAGTGCTAGTTTAGGGCCATACTACGTTTCATATGCACGTGGCACGGCAAATACATGAGTTGTTAGTAATTATTCCAAGTTTCCATTAACACGATAAGAAATTAGGGTTATTTCGATTAAGGACGTGTCAACCGTTAGGTCATAATGCACCACTCTAGCAGAGGGGATATGGGGAGGACCCTCCTGGTCAGAACCAGCCATGGGTAAGGGGAGGAAGGGGGGTTTCTCACGTCGCGGTCGTCATCGTCTTTATCATCGTTGTGTCATAGTCATCGTCGTCGTAGAGGTCGTCAAGGGAAGATCGAGGTGTCTTCGACGACGATTGCCAGAGCTCGCCTCTACTTTCGGGGTGTAATATACTCCCATCTTACTAGCTGATGTTTGCGAGATGGTCTTTTTCTCTTGAATCGCCTTTTACGATTAGCAGAGCCATGCTCTGGGCCAATTCTACCCCGGGCCCAGACGGGGGTAAGAGATAAGAAATACTTTGTATGTATGTGTGTGTGTGTATTTGTATTTGTATGTGTGTTAATGTGTTTCATGTATGTGCTGGTGTATGCCTCTCACTCACTTGTACTCACTTGTTCTCGTCCAAGAGCCAGCCCCACTTCTCTCTCCAGGCTTGCTCTCCAATCCTCTCTTTCTCTATCACACTCCTCCAGACTGAGTCATCGGATGTCGTGAGTACTTTTCTCTCGCCCATGTTTGCCCTGGGAACAATACCATCAATAATAGTAATAATAATAATGATGAAACCCTCAAAATAAAATAGTTTCATCTCACCAGACAGCTAGGTTCTTTTAAACTATAGCAAATTACTTGTAACAATAATAATATTGCATGCACTTCACCCTAATTTAGAAGATTTTTGTAATTCTGCGATTTAAAGAGTATCTAGATTTTTTTTAAACGAAAAATAATAATTTCCGAAATGTTGTTGGGAATTTTGGATTTTGAGTTAATTCCTGAGCAGTGGTAGTGTTCTGGCTTCGGGGTGGGAAAATTACTCCCGTACTTAATGGTAAAACCTTGCGGACCTAGCTGGCTCGGCTTGATGACCATCGCCTGTTTTATTGTCTTTTATGACCAGCAGATGTGCTCTTCCCTCTCAATGCGTCTGTGCACTTCCACAACACAAGAGCCATCCTTCACATACATAGGCCGCCCCACCACCTGCGCCTTTTTGTACTAGGCAACAAGCTCCCAGAAAAAATCAAAAAACTCCCCCACCCTGCCCTCCTTCAAACACAAGTAAAAATATATCTCACAGCAAACAGCTTCTACTCGGTTAGTGACTACCTCTTTATTTAACAATAAACAATTAGTAAATAATAAACATTAAATAATAAATACCTAATAAACAATTATTCTAGCTAAAGTCAGCAATGATGTATCAGCTGTTTCAAAGTCAATTAACATTGTAACATATGGTCACTATTTTTAAGTTATATGCCTCCATAGCATTATGTCTCTTACTTTCATCTGTACCATTATCTTGCACCAATGTAAATAACCTCATCAAACAATTCTCTTCTCCAGCAAAATAATATATATCAATATCATTATCATTAGTAACTGGCTTATTTTCAAATTCCACTTTTCCTTATTAGTATTTATATATTCCATCATTATCATGTGAATCATATTCATGGACATAATAGTTATAAAGGATTCTTTATTCCCCTATTTCAAGAGGGGTTATATCTGTTACCATGTATCGATATTCGATACAATGAATAAAATGAATCTTGAATCTTGAATCAAGGCAAACTTTTATCACCAAAAGACTTTTGTTTCAATAATACATACTAATTTTACATTACCTCTTATCATGTCAATGAAATCACAGTGAAACAAACCAACAGTGATTGTATTTACTTGAGAAAAAAGGTTTGGTTCCGATGAATTATCATTTTTGTAACTGACCAACATAAAAACCAAATGGTTGCTATGGATTTATTTTACAATTTGACGGCGTTCGAAAAGTTTGTAACAATAAAAATGTCATTAATACTAATTGTCGTCAAAACCACGTTTAAAAATAGACTTTGCCCCTCCTGCTTTTGCAAGCAATTTTTAAGTGTGGAAGGGTGTGTTATTTGTTATGCACCCGAATGGCGAATGACGCCAACGATCAAACTTGCTGTAAGAACAGATTGAATATGTGTATTTTTAATAGTAACTGGTCGCAACGTGCGAAAACTGGCTAGTTTTATAATAACCAAAGCAGTAGCGTATCGAAGGGGGAAAGGGGGGATAACCCTCCCCCCTTTTGCATAAAAAAGTGTGAAAGTGCACTTCAACGTTTCAGTGGAGAATATAGAATAACTGTTTTATCGCAACACTAAAGGCAAATTACCATCTGACCAAGAGAATATTTTAGTTAATACAAGTTGGTTATTGTGATGCTTAAAAACGAACAGATTTTCACCAAAATGACCTTGAAAGAAAAACATTTTAGATTGAAAAAAGGATTTTAGTAGATAAACAGTTGGTGATGCTTTAAAACGCACACATATATTCACCAAAATGACCTTGAAGGAGAATTTTTCCCGAGAGGCAAGCCTCCCGGACCCCCCACTTAGCCTTTGGTATATCTATGAATTAATTGGTTACCCCCCCCCCCTTGAATTCTTTGATACGCCACTGAACCAAAGGAGCGCACAGTGCTGGACCCGGCTTTACGGTTTCCGAAGTGCGTGCACTTCACGTAGGGTCCCCGTGAGGTTCACCAGTCATAATTATTGAGGGGCTCACAAGCAAAGTGGACCAACCAACCCACATTTTTTATATTAAGTTAGGTGCATTTCTCTATTAACCACATACGAAATATTGAGTAGCAACATGGACCAATAAAACAATTTTGGACCAACAAACATAAATTAACATGAATACATGACATGAATTTGTTAAGAGGCAAAATAGACCAACCACTTTGATATAAGCTATTATAGACTGAAATTACTTTTTATTCAAAAGTGAAATTTAAGTTCATATGTGATTGAAAGAATTATTTTATATTCCAATAACAACAGTTAAGCTGCATTAAATGAGTAACTCTCAAATTTAAGACTGTTGGCTGAGCTCGGGAAAACCAGGCTTTGACGCAGAACGCAGATGTAAAGTCTGGATCACTTGGAAGCTCTATCATTTGTCCTATCGGGTTGTGGTTTGCACCAAAATGTTAAGTAAGAATGTGTAATATGCGGTATCAAAACACATTTCCCAAATATTCATCACTTTTCTTACTAACTGACCGTAAATATGACACCAAACAGTTAATTTGTAGTAATTTTCCCAATTTTATGTAGGAGACATTATTTGAAATGTCAAAATGTGCTTTGATAGCGACATGCGCTCATCCTTTCTGAACAATCTCCCAACAATGCAGATTTTTTTGGATGAGTATTTAAGGAAAAAAGCGGTCCAGACTGTATGTGAAATAAGCTCTATTTAACGATCAAGACTAATAATGTAAATGGGTATTTAACATTGTAAAAAAGTTGGTCCGAGCTTGGCAAACAGTCTTACCTACAGGAGCCTCTCAATTATAAAACACACCCTAGTAAGGAGAGCCACTCTAAAGCTATCTCAAGGTCTCCTGTATCTACTCCTGGCGGAGGTTTTGCGTCCATCGGCCTGTGCGCGGCAGCGAAGCCTAGCAGAAATCTAGGGGACCTTGCAGCTAGCTGAAATATCTAGAAGGCAGTGAACACAATTGACTCCTTCTGTGACTATACCATGGTTGTTGTTGTTGTTGTAGTCATCACGTGTCCACGACTGTCGCCTCCCCCAAAAGGTTACTTCGTCAAGCGGACCTGCTCTAACGTGCTCCACGCGGCTTGCGGTGTTCGCTGCTCAGTCGGGTACCAGCTGGTGGGTTCGTCCATCCGACTGTGTCAGGAGGATGGCACCTGGTCCGGGGAGCCAGCACAGTGCAAAGGTAACACCAGAACTTTCCCTTTGTCATCGGGAGCAAAAGAGATTCTAAAACAAAAAAATATGAAGGTGCAAGACACAAAAAGTGATCACATGTTACTCCTCTTGGAAGAACATAGGCCTAATTATATCAAAGTAGTTGTACCAGAATATGGTGACTTCTGTGACTCAGTCCATCATCATTATTGGCTTTGAAAACGAAACATCCATGATAGTAGTTATTGTTTGACATAGAAGTTAAATTATATGGTTTTCAAATCCAAAAATCTTTTTTTTAATGTTGTCGATTGACTGATCAAATTCTTTTTGAAGATCGACCTTCAAGAAACAACGTTATTAGCCATAATAAAAATAATGTAATAAGTATATAAATTACCTTCAAATTAATAACAATTTGTAGTTTGTATATAATAGATGCCTACAAAGATAATAATGAAAAGTCACCAATGATTTTAAGGAACACATTTCACCGTAAAATGCAAAAAAAAATTGATTTGCCAATGGGCATCCCTACATTTTAAAAATAATTCTTAATTAAGTTATTTTGGTATAAAATGTAAAATTCACACAGGTATGAACCTTCTTGAATGTGGTCCATACCACTCTCCTCAGAAGAGAGTAGACCAATGATATCTAACATCTATAGTAGGCTAGATCCCCAGTCTCCAATACGTCCGCTCAGGCGCGAGCGTAGCAAATTGAAGCGTCATGAGCAAATTGAAGCGTCAATCTGACCGATTCAAGATGGCGATTTGACGTTTCAATTTATGCTTTACATTATGTTATAAACTAGGAAAACGCTAAAGTCCCGCCGCGTTGATGGATGAGCGTTTTTGTAAGTTTTTAGTTTGCGTGGGACCACTTTTCCTTTGCAAGTGCTTTGTGAATGCATTGTAGGTGACTGTTGTCAAGTTTCTATTGTTTCTTGTTAGTTGTTATTATAAACCTCAAAAAACATATTTTAAAACCTTTATTTCAATGCATTCTGGCTAACTTTGTCAACTTCTGCAAATTTTTCTTTCAAAAGGTACTACATCACCATAACCGTAATGTCCATCGGTGAAATGACCGATGTTGTCTCACCCGTTTGGTCCAACCCTGTGGTGACGAAAATCCGCTTCATGAAAACTCGGATGAACCTAAGCTATATAGTAACTTTCCATGTTTTATTAAATGGACTTAACTATCTTACTTATGTCATGTAATCATACATTGACCAACATTTGACAATTTGGCAAATATGGCCAAAATATGAACAAAATTGCAGGCAAAACTATGTTAGATTAAACTTTATAAGTTTCGTAATTTATGCCTTTGTTCAAAAGGTACAATCACCAAATCTGCACGTTTCATGTAAAATAGAACGTGATCCCCACCCTTTTCAGAATATTTCAATTTGCAAAATTCTTGAAAGAATGTAAAACTAAATTCCCCAGAAGACGAAAATGGGGGTATTGGTCAAGAGTTCAGACGAAAAACGTAGCAAGTTATTTCAAATACGAGGCCTTTTATTGGTTATTAGGATCAAGACCGTAACCGTTAGAGAACAAACAACACTGCTAACCTAGGGGTAGGGAAAGTGCCCAATAAGCTGTGACCAACCTCGTAAGGGGAGTGAAATGGGGGTTTCTTCCTCGTGGTCGTCATTGCTTTTACTCGTCGTATGCAAGATTAAGTATTGTTCGGGGTTTGAATGGTATGGGGGCAAGTCCGACATCCAGACCATTAGATTATGGAGGAATTTACCGTATCTTTGTGTAATGGTTTCAGGTGGACTTTTTCATTGACACCATTTTAACATTAGCAAAGCCTGCTCTGGCCAATTACAACGCTCCGATCAAGTGGAATAATTGTTCTACGGGTGATTATACTACCACAAGCTGTACTGCAGAGTAACCCGCGCAGTAGTCGATTTTAGCGTCACCGTTAGCATTTCAACCAAGTAACAAAGGATTCCAGTGGTATTCCAAATAAGCGTGACGCACATAACCCCGATCATGGAACCTGCGGAATAGACGTATACGTTGCATTGCCCTCATCGCATGTCGGGGATTAAATGCACACAAGGCTTGACTTTCCAATACAAGGAATTTACCATGGACGTGACCAAGCTCGATCCTGTACACTTGGTGGAAACACTTTCACTCCTCCACAATCTATATTATCCTGCCCTCAAAATGTATTAAACCATTTCCGGCAGTAATTTTTGGGAAATCGGTGGTCAAACTCCGGCAGTTCGCGACCTGGTAAGACTTGTTTGACCATTGCTGCGTCGGTTCTCACTTTATTCGCTGCTGCGACAAATGAAGCGTTCCCTGTGGCTGAACACCTACGTGGTGACCCACTTCATGTAAATAATGGAAAGGTAGACAAACTGAAGGCATTTCCATGCAACATAAGAGTCTCGTCTGTTCTTGACCTTGATTGTTTTAAAGTTGAAACTGCCTAACGCAGGTGAATGAGAAGGGAAGTAAAAACCTAAGCCTTGTTAACAATGGATGTCTTGAAATCTTGATTGAGCTGTATCTGAAGTAATAATCACCTATTCTTTTTCTGGATATATGCTAGGTATGACACGTTTATGAGCTCACTTAAAACTGCAAATGTAGAAAAACCCATTCTATTCCTTTTTTGAAATGGAAGTAAAGTATTTCCAAACCCACCTGAAGACAGGTCAAGTGTTGAATATATCTTTCTTGAACTGATCTTTAGATTTTATATCCAGCTTATACTTGATGCATTCATTGCAGCTGGAAAAATTGACATATCGTCTTTCTTGATTGATGATGTCCACAACATTAGTTTGTTCGAAAGCAAAATTGGTAAGGTAGCACCAAAAATGCGTAGCGATATGCGCGCGACCCGGCACCTCCACCATATCTAAAAGAATTGGGACGAATTTGCTGTAGGCTACCCGGCACCGCCACCTAAATCATGTTTTTTTAAAATTGATTTCGAGTACCACTCGACTCGAAATTTCGGTCTCACTTTCTATTCACCCCTAGAACTTTGGCGGTATAGCGTTCATGTTAGTGGCGTACATGAATAGACTTCAATATACTTGCGACACACCTCACAACTGATCGCGACACACCAGTGTGTCGCGACACAGTGGTTGAGAACCACTGCCCTATAGGGCAGGGAGGGTAATGCAGGGCACGTGTGGCCCTCTGTAGCCTGTGTGAGCGGCGGTAACCAATTTACAGAGTATTGTCAGTTATGCAAAATTCTTTATTTGTTTGGTCGAAGATGTCAGGACGTAGATGAAATAGAAATTATTACATCTTGACTGCAGTAAATTACTGTTCTTGTGGGGGACAGATTTCCGACTGGAGTGCAAAACGATCGACATATTTTGGTCACTGCCATGAGTAAGTTCCACTGGAACCACAATGTAAGAGTCCTGTGACCAAACCCCGATCATGCGATCCTGGTGTAGAATCCAGACGAACCAAGTCAACTTGGCATTGCCCTATTGAATTCACTGCATACTACAGATTGAACAACTCAAAGAATGTATGTATAGTTTGAAATGCGGTTTAAGCATAATGGCCGATGATGCTGCAGCATTTTGCCAAACAGGGAACGATTACTTTTACTTCTTCAAATACTTTGAGTTAAGATTCTCAACGAAATAGCTATTTGTGAAATGAGATGTTCTCGATCTCCTTGCAGCCGTGACCTGCCCCGCTCTACCCAAGCTGATCCACGGGACCGTGACACCTCCCGACTGCAGCGCTACTAAACAGCCACACGGAGCTCACTGCAACCTGACGTGTGAAGCTGGCTTCAAGCTGCACGGACCCTCACACCGGACATGCGGCAGTCGAGTGGGGGCGTGGTCGGGGAGCAAGACGCACAGTCGCTGCGTGGGTAAGAAGTACCTTTGGGTTTATAAAAGAAGTACCGTTCTCCTTCATGTATGAGCACGTCAACCTTGAGGTCATTTTGTTCCACTAGCTCTGGGAAACGAGGGTACAAACTTGGTAGCAACATGAAAGGAGCTAAGGAGGGGTGCCTACTGTGTCCGCGCCATCTACGTATAGGACAAAAAGTAGCTCCAGTGTCATGTACCGTTTCAAATGTTTTGCTGAATACAAAGTGAATTGCTCAAATTATTAATTACAATCGTCTGTTTTATGATCTTTAAGAAAATTGACGATCATTGAGTTTTGAAAGATCCTTGGTTGTTGTGTCGTGTTGATAATGAAGCGCTGCTCGACGTTTTGCCACTCATGTAGGTAGCATCTTCAAGACTGATGATGTATGTCATTGTTGTCATATCAACGTGTGGACGTTAGTTCTTCTTGCTGATTCCAGACGAGACTCCGCCCTCTCTGAAGTGTCCCCCTGACCTTGAGGTGAACACAGATCCAAACGAGAAGTTCGCCACTGTGAAGTGGGCGGAGCCAAATGTGACGGACAACTCGGGGAAACCTCCCAATGTGTGGACTAAACCGGCCACCACGCAACCGATGAAGATCAAGATAGGCAAGTTAACCTGAACTGAGATAGTCAAGTAGACAAAACATTTAAATGGATCACAGGGCACATCTTGATGATAGCACTGAATAGTCCCCAAAGAGCATAAAAAGGTTACTGTCAAGAAAAGATTATTTGGTGAGAGAGGATAAACACAAAATTTATAAGACTGTTATGAGTTCATTTCAATAAGTAAAATTTATGTGGGAATAAAGATATGAAAGTTTTCAAGTACCGATGACTTATGGATTGATCACCCTCGTCCAGAAGTAAATCAAGCACTGGGTACAGTTCATCCAACAAGACAGCTTGATTTACTTATGGTTGATGGTGTAAACACGTTCTTAAAAGTTTTTTTGTTTTTCTGGATTAAGGGCGCGTCAACCGTTAGTTGATAATGAGCCACTCTAGCCTAGGGGATTCGGAAAGTCTTGAATCGCCTTGTACGAGTAACAGAGCCATGCACTGGGCCAATTCTACCCCGGGCCCAGACGGGGGCTAGTAAAGCTAAGATGAATTTTGAAATCGTATTAATTCGTTGACTGATATTGTCACGTGTCGCTTCAGGTATGACACAGATCACTTACGTGGCGAGTGACGCGAGTCGCAACAAGGCCCGCTGTTCGTTCACCGTGACTGTGCGCGATGCGCAGGCGCCGAGTGTCGACTCTTGCGAGGACCCGCCCACTTTCCTCGCCAGCTCTCCTGATACGCCGCTTGCCTGGGATCCCCCAGCATTCAGCGACAACTCGGGACTCCCTCTCAAGGTCAGTATACTTGAGGTTTGTTTCTCTATCTCTAGTTCCTTCCTGTTTTTCGTACTCCGTATCTTTTTTAATATCGAATATATAACCGCAAATCCTCTATATTGATGTTGTGGTTCTTCAGGTGGTCCGCTCCCCCGACACGGATGTGTTCAGCTACGGCACCACACCCGTGACGTACGTTGCCACCGACAAGTTCGGGAACAACAGCACTTGCATCCTCAACATCACTCTGCAAGGTGAGTCAGAACCAATGTACAGATAAAATTGAATAACTTATTAGATTGATTGATTGTATTTTACTTTAAGTCTTACATTTCTGCGCTTGTGTTAACCAAAACGTTGGAAGGTGATATGAACTAAGACGAACCTGACCTCAGTGAAAGGGGGATTAACCCACAGAATGGAGAAGACTATCTGCACCAATCTAGCCTGAGGGCGACTGAACATAGTAGACACTCCAACGTAGAAATCTGGCAACCCCGTCGGGTCAAGGAGTTCGAGTCAAGAAGCGAAGAGGGAAATGGAAAAGCCATTTCTCGTCTCTAGCTTTGTGTAGAAGCCTGTTTCTTACTGACAGGTCAAACCATGAGGAGGTTGTGACGTATTTTCTCGCTTTTCACGCAGCAGAGGAAGGCTCTGTGCCAAGTTCTTCCTAAGTCCAGATTTGTCAAAGTCTTCATGAGCCATGTGTGTTATTGTCTAGAGAACGTGTGTGTGCGGCCGGCCGCCCCCGACCATGGCCTACTGGACTGCACCCAGCTGCCCGACGCCCTCCACTGCACCCTGACCTGCGAGGAGGGCTACGCCTTCGCCCTCACCCCGCGTGACTTCTTCTGCACCTACGACTCGGCGGGTGCCATGTTGGCTCCTGACTCCGCTGTGGACCCGGTACCAGACTGTTCAGGTATGCGTAACCTTGCATCTTGCTTACGTCATAAGATGATTGGACTGATCAGGTATACGACAAGTTGCATCTTGCTTACGTCAGAAGGTCAATGGACTTTTCAGGTAAACGACAAGCTGCATCTTGCTTACGTCAGAAGGTTAGGACTGTTCAGGTATACGACAAGTTGCATCTTGCTTACCTCAGAAGGTCATAGGACTGTTCAGATATACGACAAGTTGCATCTTATGTCAGAAGGACTGTTCAGATATTCCTTTCAAGATCACACCACATACTTGAGGTAGGCAGTGACCATCGGCTGATGAGTGACTACTTGCCGCTAGCTCAGGGAGAAGTCGCAGTCATTCGTAGTAAATGCACAATATTATTTTATACAATTAATACATTTTACCCACATTCGGCCTTCAATCGGATGATAATAGCACTGTAACATTCTTTTAGAGCAGCATTTAATCCGGGTAGTAGCGGGCTTGCCATTTTCCTAACTGTGGTAGCTGTATTGTAACTGTACCCAGTGAGGTGAGATTTAATGATTTCTTATTGTTAATCCTCACTACGCATCTCAACCTCAACCATGTATACACTTTAGGTGTGAGATCCATACGACAAATGGCAGCTGTTATTTTATTTATGTCTCTATTTGCAACAGGCAATGTAGCCCACTAGTGCAAATTTAATAGAGAAGGGAGGAGGAGAAACCCGGTACCGGCACATAGCCTACTCCTACCGAAAAGTACCAAGGGGACCAACGGCTTTACGTCCCATCCGATAGGACGGTGTAACTTTTGACAGTCATATAGGTTCCTCCACTAACCCGGACTGTCGAGCAGACGGCGTCAAGGAGAACGAAGCTGTCACACAAGCTTACGAACCCTAGTCTGCTCTAGCCAGCGATATACGTGTGTTTCAGGGCAGAGCGGCGACCCACTCAACCCCTGACCACGCCCGATGTTGCTTAACTTCAGTGTTCGAGTGGGAACTGGTTAAACGACCGCGGCTAAATCGCTATCGATTGTGTTTCAGTGAATGTGCTTCCTAACTCGGTATCTGAAAGCGGTACAGTCACCCTGGAAGGGGAAGGAGGGGCGTGTTCAGATCCAGCCATCCTAGCACTGGTGAGTTTATCCCATTCATTGACTCCGCATGGGGCACTACTCAATGATCATTACGGTCATCCAGTCCGCGTCAATCATAAGGGCATTTTGTGGCAATTAGCTAGTTATGAATTACTTTAAAAACGCCAAATATCATTAATAGATTAGCGATCGAGCAATCGTTATAATCGTGTAAGATTTGCATTTTCTGAAGAACAAATTTAGCCATCTCACAACTTCAACCAAACAAATACTGTGGTTATTTTCAGATTGGTACTTTTGAGTACTATTTGACCTCACAAATTTTCAAGTTTGGCACAAAGAGTGTAACATTATTGAGCAGTGACATTAAGAGGGTGACAGGTACTCATGTACTATGGGCCAGATGCTCCATCTGTCACTCTCGGGTTTATTTTAAATATTGTGTTCAAATGATACATGTAAATAAATGCAAATATTAATAAACCAAAAAATAAAGTGAGCAATAGTTCGTGGAATGTGCGTAGCATTAATAGGAGGCAGGTATGATCATTTTACGTGATATCAAATTGTCATCCAATTTTAGTCACATCTGATTGTAAGTTTACATCATTTAGCACTTCTACATTTATTGATGGGCCTACAGGGCTTGGTCGCTTTGGTTTAATGTCCCCGACTGAAAATCAGTTATATGACTGAGTGAGAAGCCTCTAAATAGCTTATTTTTTAAAGCTAGCAAATGCTATAAAAATCAGTCATAATCACCCATCGAATGATGATAAAATTTAATGAAAACTTGAAATGTTGTGTACATGCTTTATAAAGAAACGGCTTAATGTAAAGACATGGTAAATAGTATTTGACACTACCAAGACTTCTGAAGTTTATTTGTTCATGGCACAACATCAATATTTAACAAAACAGTTGATTTTATTCGCTAATCAGCGGGTGTGTTTGCTTAGTCATCCTGCAACAATTCAGTGAAGGATTCTCGTGTTAAGTCTGTCCAATGTCTCAAAGGTTTGGTAGGAGGTTCGGCTGGAGTGTCAGGAACTGGAGGCGGGATGTTGTCGGCGATCTGAGGTGTTGCCTGATTCACTATCGATACTCTGTGTGGAAAGAAGAAAATACACAAGATGAGATCTATCTGGTCAAGAAGTAGAGATTGATGTGTTTTTCAGAGTTTGTTAGTTTAAGGAACCTTCAGTGAAATAGAGGACTTAAAGTAAAAGTGGTCCAAACAATTTAAGTGTCTTTAGACCCTTTGATGACACTGCTATAGAGAACAGCCCGATCAAATAAAATAATGTCAGTGTGTTCAAGAGTTTAGGGGCACCATGCACTTTAGATAGCATCGGCATTTTTCGTTAATTTGAAATGGTTAAGGGCACACCAACCGTGATGACATGATGTGGGGAAGAAAGATCCATGCTGGAAAGATTAAGCTATAGGTAACTGCAAAGGGAGAAAAAGGGTGTGTGTCTCACGTCGTGTTTATCTAAATTGTCTGGGAAGTCGATAAGACAAGTGGGAGGGTCCCCGACGACGACTAGATCTCGCTTCTAGTTTCTGGTAGTAAAATACCCATAATCTTACAAGCTGATGTTTGCAAAAGTGGACTAAGCCCCTTTACTCGCTTTGCACGATCGGCAGAGACTAACCTGCGCCAAATTCTACTCCGGACCAGACGGAAGAGCTAACATCGGTGTAATGAAATGATACAGTGCAAGATTACTCACAAACGTCTGCCGGTTACTCCCTCTGGCTCAGGCTCCGGTTTCAAATCTTCCTCAACGCCCATGTTGACAACTCCCTTAAAGTAGATCTCCGACGGCTTCTCGTCCAAGTCCAACTGGCTCTTCACATCGCTCGGGATGAAGGGAGACGGCAGGATGTAATCGTCTCCGAGCTCTTTGTAGACAAGAGCGTTGGTCTCCTGGATCTCTCGCACGATCGTGGTGAGGATATCGTGGACCGTGATCCGACCCCCGACCTTATTGTCCACACAGCTCATAAGTTCCGGCATGAAGTCCGTCTCGACGAACTCCCGTATGTCATCGAGGAGGTACCCCGCCATCTTGAGGCCCTCCAGCACGTTGGGCAGCAGGTCGGCGATGTAGCCGTGCGCGAACACGGCCGCCGCGATACGCTCTTCGGTTTCCTTCTGCAGGGCCGTGGCCAGGTGGAATTCGTTGATGCGTCGCTCCTTCTCCTCGCGGAGTCGTCGTTCTTGTTCGATCAGTCGGCTCTTCTCGGCTTCTTCCGCCAGGCGCATCTCGATGTACTTGCGTTGTTGCTCGTAGACCAACAATATCTCTTCCTCTTCGATCACCTCGATCAGAGCCTGCTCGATTGTCTTACCTGAGACAAAGATCTTTTCGTACAATACTTGTTGCCTGCTGAACGCTACAAAATTACATTGTGAACCGGTTTAAAACGGCAAACTAACTGCAATCTCCAAAGATCACCACTGACTCAATTAGAAAACACATGATGACATGAAAAGAAAAGAGGGAAGAGACTACGGACCCATAACTTGCAGAAACATGTACCCCGTTTACCAAAACAAGCAGCAAAATCAGCCATGTTACAGGTTCTGAGCCTCCGAATTATGAGCACTTACGGCGATATTATCAAATTTTCACAAGAAATATGACAAGAAGTGCGCAAACATGGCCACATCTCAATACAAAGAACTTGGCTCCATCATTATTTCTCACAAGCAATACTCTGTCACCATGGTTAAAGCGCCTGTTCATCAGCTCAATTGGCTTGTTCACGCAAAGCTCCGCGCAGATCGCGCCACTGCACTAACCCCCAAAACCAGAGTCCACTAGATACTTATTCCGAGCTGCTTGTTAGGTATCTAGTGGACCCTGCCCAAAGACCGTGGCGGTGTTTGAAATAAACTATGTATAGCAGGCTCTGCATTGTCAAATCTGTATGCTTCCTAGATTGTTTGTTTACGTATTGTTTTACCATTCCTTCTTTCTTAAATCAATGGTTTTACGTAAGTAGTCGTACGGCCTATTTCAAGTAATTTTATTCAATAGCATATTTTGGTTGTTTCAACTTTTAAACAATGAAAACGTGAACGATAGGAAAATTAATAAGAGCTGAAAGCACATGGATGGCGCCCTTGAAGTCTAAACCTGGGGCCTAGCACTGTTATTGAGATTAGACCTAGGCCTACTTGGAATAAGGCTACTAAGGACTAGGGCCTAGGCCCTACTTGCATACGCCTCAGCAAAGCCTAGGGCTTAGTCCTAGCCAATGTTGATTTGTTGACATGAGAGAGGTTACGTAGGCAGGAGGCCAAATAAAGACACATTGTCAGTATATTATGTGTGATTGTATTTATTTGTAGTAATAAACACGACAGTATGCCCTCCTCTCTCCTTACACGAATACACACAGCAATTGGGCATTTTGCTTTCAACATAAAACTATGCAAACTGACAGTAAAAACAGTAGGCTGCTGACAGCTATGAGCAGCCATGACACCCGCAAGTTGGGCTATCACCGCCGTCTACACTCTACATCCGCCTTTACAGGCATCCAGACGGCGGTGGGGGGTTAGTACAATAGCGCAGCGTGGTGAGTAAAAGTCGCAGTGAACAAGCCAATTGGTTGATTAGGCACTCAAGGCCCACTAAATGTTCTAGCGGACATTCTATGAATCTCCAGCGAGCTAGTGGAAAAGCGGGCCCAAGGAGATATGCATTTAATACTGCTACTGCCCAGCAGTTTATTACTGGTTGACCTGGCAGGTAATATATTTTTCTCCTCTTCAGTTGGGCCCTTCTTCCATAAGGGCGTATCTAGTGAACCAGTAAGTGCTCTGAGCAACGGGTCTGTACGGAGTGAGTTTTGTCCAAGGTTACACCTACGAGCACCTAGAATCGGCCACACTCAAGGCCCACTAAATCTCCTAGCGGACATTCTGGGAACCTCCGGTGAGCGATTGGGGCATCGGGCACTAAGAGATCCCATTGTGTATTGAGCTACGCGTCTCTACAGAGTGAGCTTTGTCCAAGTTCTTACCTACAAGTACCTCTAGGATTGGCCACACCTCCACGTCGTAGTCCCAAAGGTCTTCGGGGTCGATCTGAGTGGACGCGTCGAGCCCCGTCTTGGCCGGGACATAGGGCGGAGTCTCCGGGCGATCTAGGAACTGATCCACCATCGTCTCGACAGACTCGACCTCCGGCTCCTTTTCCACAATCTCCTCCAGATGTTTACTAAAATCAGGGCGAATCGACCATAAAAACAAAATCCGGGACAAGAGAGTCACGAATAGATTCTTAAGTTCATAAACTCTTAAGAATGCAGCGGGTTTGATGACTTATCAAAGGAAATCTCGAGCATTTGGATACTTTTCTCAAAATTTCCTAAGAAAGATTATAAAAACATTATTGGAAATGGACTTTATGGGCTTTTTGGTCTAAATAAATTGTGATGGACGTCGATTACTTGGTAATTTTAGCCACTCTAATATAACACACACAGTCTGTCTCACACTTGACATAGGGCCTACAGCAACCAACGTATGAACGAACCACCTTTTTCACATATTGCTTTGTGCGCAATATAAATATTGGTGTTAATTTTGAAAATCCTCTTTTACATATAGTACATGTATGAACTATAGTAGGCTTCTGAAGGAAGGAGGCCAAGGAAGAGATGGAAGTATCACAGCAGGAGACTTAGAGGCAACATAAAAAAGCAAGAAAAGCTGACCCCGCCAGAAGTGGGGAACGGCTTTGGATAATGATGATGAATACTGAAATACAAAAAATTGGTAGGTCTAGGCCTATTTTTAATGGCTATAATGAAATATATACGTAGCCTTAGGGCGTACTCTCAAAACGGAGAGATTTTATAGTCAGTACAATTATTTTAATGGACACCAGGACAGAAGTGACCAGAAATACCTGAGATTTACGGGTTCGGCCTCCCTCTTGAAGACCATGGGCGGGTCGCACCCCAGCCTCGCTCGTATCATCATCTCCCTGCTCTTCTTCTCCCTCTCCAGCTGTTTCATGAGCGCCTTCTTCCTCGCCAGTGTCTCCCGCGCCGTCCTCGTCTCCCCCGCCATCGCCTCCACCCTCCGCACGACGGTGCTGCCGCGGACAACGCGCCGGTCGAACATGGGACTGCGGAAGGTGTTGGGGTCGCGGTACATCTTGCGGGTGGTGTTGACGCGTGGGTGGGCGCGAAGCCGAGGTGGCCGAGGCTGTCTTCTAGAGCGACCTCCAGTAGAGCCGCCTTCGCTCCGGAGAGGGTGGGCTTCGCTGCGTAGCGCTTCATTGCGCAGCCGTGGGGTAGAACTCACCCTGAATGACATGGACGATTAGTTTTAGTTTATTTTGTTAAACCGAATAAGCGTTAGGCCTACATCAGACAAGAGAATGTGGGAAGGACACACACATGCAGGAGTATGGAGGAGGATCTTTAACACATGAATCATACTTTTGAGAAAAGATGGGAACTGACGAGGATAAACCCCTTTTTGGGCACATGCTCATGGGAACGTCAAAACTAGGTTAGGCACAAATATTATTCTTTCAGCAGTTGTCAACCCTTCATTTTTCGCAATATACGTATGCACGGAATGTCCTATCTCTACCAATACATTGAGCCTACACTTGGTAAAACATTAAATACAAATAAAAATACTTAACAACAAGTTAAGTTAAGTTTAACAACAAAAGTTATGATGTAATGAAGTTAACCGTCTCGGTAGCTTAGGGGTGTAGCACCCGACCAGCAATTGGGAGACCAGGGTTCGATACCCAACTGAGATGTTTTTTCTTCTTCTGGGATTTACTAAAAAAACAAAAGTACTCTTCCTTATGTCAAATCTCGCACCAAATTGGATTTTTTAACTCACCTGTTAAATAACCTCAGTATTGTTCAACTTAACCTGATAACAACTAAAGTTATTGATGCTTTTAATAAGTTTTTACTTTTTATGGAATACAAGACATGAAATTAAGCAAAACTTAATAGAAAAGCCTACAAATTGAAGCCTAAACGGAAAGAACTGTCAAGAAAATGTCACAATGAAGATGCATAAACTTCCTTGATCGTTCAAAACTCTAGAAGGTCTTTGATACTTAGACCCAAATAAATTATTAAGAAATAATGCGAGTGCAAAGACGAATACGTGCCAAAATTCCGTGGGCGCGTTGACTAAGTCAAATCTCGGACCTTACGGACTATCGGCCGGGTGAAGATTATTTATTATTTTATTTTTTTATTATTCTTTTTTTCTTTTTTTTTTCTTTTTTCATTCCAACTTTTAATTTGATACTTATAAAATGCATATAACATTCAAACCAAAATCTGTGAAATGCATGTGTTGTATCTACTATTTCAAAATTTACGAATGTTTATTGTGTTCGCATTATTATTAGATTATTTAGTGCCTCCTTTGCAAATCCGTTGTTTGAGATAATGACTAAATCCTGAGACTAAGATATCATGAAGTAAATATTATGAGTCTTTAAATGGCCACGTGAGATTGTGGACTTTTCACGATTTTTTTTGTTTAGAACCCCCGAAATGTACATTTCTCTAGGTAAATGTTAACATATTACGCACAAAAGACAGATGATTTATTTGTAGACACGTGCAATTTTTTTTTTAAGTTTGAATTCGCGCCTTCAAAATAAAAATTCGCGATTTTTTTTATTTAACAAAAATCAATTTGATAATGCACAACTAAAAAATAAATTAAAAAAACTACACACAGTTTTAAATTATCAGTATCACAAATTCCAGAACCATTAATTAGGATTAATTTAGAAGAAAAACAAACACATGGGGGTGATAATCAGTTTTAATTTAAAGCTCAATTTCAGCCTTCAGTTTTCAAAGTTTCCGACAGTTTTTAACAAGGATTAATTTCGACTAAAATTTCGAAATTATGCATTTTTTGTGTAATGTCGATATTTTGATATGACGTATTTTGAGCTTACTCGCGTACAAACGATTATTACGATCTCACAATCGCGTTGTATGACCCGGCACCTCACTCCACCAAAACTTTGATACAAAAAAAAAATTTGTTTGAAATTTCGTGACTTATATCGGGTTTATTGACATAAGTGCTAATTTCGCCACAAGTTTGCGGTATCAACTAAAATATTGAGAAAATTCGCGAATTGGAAATTGGTACCATTCAATCACAATTCAGATGATTCATGTGATAAACAGTGATAAACTGAATTTGAAGAGATTATTGCAAGTATAAAATAAATCTCGAATTTCGTTTTCACCATTTTTGCACATCATTATTCATTTGAATCAGTCTTCACGGGCCATTAACGTTGCGCGCCGATAATTTGCATAATGAGGTTCAATTATTTTTGAATTGGGCTCTTTATGCTTCAAGCTTGAGGGCCTTGCTGGACAGGCCCGTGCTGGACAGAACCATTCCAGACGGGCAGGGGAAGAGTTTCAACGTGCATGTAGCTTCGGGGAGAATAAAATATAACTCTAGTACTAACAAATAACAACTAAACCTGTTAAGGTAACTGGCCGTTGCATGCCCCGTTTGCCTGTTTTCTCGCCTTTTACGATCAACAGCGGAATGTTTAGGTACCCCGGGCCCAGATTATTCCAATACCTTAAAGTACTAACAGAATCGACTTGTACTTTTTGATTGGCAGATTGAGAAGGAAGTGAAATCCAAAATTGTCACCGCGGTTGATGACGTTTGCGACAACGACTTGACTTGCAACGTCAACAACGTAACTTTATCATGTGACGAGATATTGTCATCCCTAGAAGAGCAGTCAAACTCCATCTTCCGGTCACGCCGGGAACTAGCAGAGCACAGCGCTGACAACACCATCTATAGGAGACGGAGGGAAGTGAATCGACTTCAAGATACGAACAATATAAATGATAGGAACGAGAGCAAGTCCCTGAAGGATACCCTTTATTTTGTTGCGACTACTGAAAGTCCAAAAGTTGTTTGGAGTCAGATTGAAGTGCACTTTCAGATGATTGGTGAGTACTCTAAAACTAATGTAGAAGCGTTAATAACATTGCATACGAATATTAAACGTAATGTAGGTAAAGTGAACTATCAAGGAAAAGCTGTCTTCCATTTTTTAATTATTAAACAGCACAAGGTAAATTTGTTTTATAGTTTTAAAAGTGCAGTGTCCATGGCTGAGGAGGAGAAGATTAATTAGTAAGCATTTCTATTTAATGAGACTTTTTGTCTAAGATCTTGTTTAAAGTAAAGGAAAACACCAATTTCCACACTTGTCAGTGTCACATAACTCACATCATGTCCTCTTTGACCAAACCTTCGAATATATTTTCAATATTTTGACAGATGAATGTGGATCCCACATTTTTTAAAACCATGGAGTGCATTTAAAAGTATGTGTTGTAAATTGTAGGCCAGGTGAAGCCAAACGCCTCAAGCACCGCTCTAGGCTCGGGTGTAGGAAAGCTCAAGCATTCAGTGGATCAGTTGGCCAATCAAGACGTCACATTGGCCAAGAAGAAGAAGCTCAAGATCAAACGAGTGGGATTCAGACCTGAGTCTAGTTTCGGGTGCCCCTCGGGTAGCGTCCTCAGAGGGAAGTTGTGCGGTGAGTACTTGACGACGTTGATTAGAGTGGCGCGTGAAAGAGCATGACAAACAAATTTAAAAACCTAATGGCAGCAATGAAATTGATGTTTATGTCTCGTTTCACGAATTATATTACACCATTACAAGCTATGATCTTAATGTTGGCTTATCTACCTGATAACTCAATTTTAAAGCTTCTAATTTTTAGCTGTTTGACTTATCTTGATAGAAAATTAGGAGTACTGTACAACCGGGTTATATAATGTATTAAACTCTTCAAGAAAAGTGTAGATGTTAAAGGTGAATACAAAAGAAATATTTTAAGAAAAGGACTTGACCAGATATGAAAACATTATCTTAAACGATAAGTGTTAAATGTGTATGCAGTGAAGTGTTCAGTGGCACTGACTAAGAGTGATTGTAGCTGGTGAAAGAAAATTAAGTTTTTGTAAAAGCTCGTGTTTGCTTGCACCAAAAATGAGCCCTGGATTAGAGGTAGCTAAGCTACATTCTAGTGTTTGCATTAAAATGTCCACTGACTCAGACTGAGTGTGAAGTTGGTGCAAGAAGGTGTAGCTTATAGCTACATGCTCGTGTTTGCTTCCAGTAAAGTGTCCATTGGGAACTCGACTCAACCCGGGGTCGCGATCCTGCGAGTCGTGTCCAGTCGGTCAGTATCAACCTTCTGAAGGTCAGACCGAGTGTCGACCTTGTCCGCCAGGCAGCTCCACTCGTCGCATCCACGCGCGCAACATCAGGGAGTGTAAACGTAAGACTGTCGACTCAATTTCCTAGGTCCAGACTTATGTACAATAACTCTTAAGGAATAACCCTTAAACTCCAACCAATAATTGGTTAGAGTCTTGCAATGTTTGTTTGTTTGTTTGTTTGTTTGTATAACCTTGAGAAATATCCCCTCTAATCTTGGTTCCACTAGACCCCGGAATTCGAGGGGTTCAGAGGTGGTTAATGTCACCTACTCAATTGATCAATTTTCCAACCCGTCAGGTTTTGACAAGTTAAGTGGACCTACCTTCAAACCTACCAGAACAATACCATACATTCAACAAAGAGTCTACCATAGAACGGGTCAAAGCTGGGTTCAACGTTGCATTGTATAAGATGGTACTGTTATGTTGGGAGGAGTAGATAGTTGGGTCCAATTACATAGTCAATCTTTAACAGGTTAATGTTTTATTAAAAGAGTTGGCGACACCATACCTAAATTGGAACCTTCATAAGCCGGGATCAGGATATAGTGGCAGCAAGAGTAGGTTATCTTCATGAACACGAGTTTTACCTCTGACCCTTAACCTCAAACTCCGCTTAACTCAAGTTTAAAAGTAAAAAAATCAGGCCCGGAATCCCAAAATCTAATGTTTGGTTTGTTAATTTCTGAATTGTGAAAAAGATGTATATGAATGAATATAGACCATATTGAATAAATTGCATATGACCATTGTGGAACCATGTAGTTTAAATAGTACTCTCGTCAAACTCCATGGTGGAACCAAGTGTAGATATTTTGTACAAGAATTTGGGTTTTACTTCTGACCCTTAACTCAAAACTCCGGTTTAACCCAGGGTTAAAATGTACATGAATCCGGCCCAGAGGACTAAAATGTAAAGTTTGATTTGTTAATTTCTGGATTGTACAATAGATGTTTGTATTCCCGAATGTATGAACTGAATCTGGTGTTGTCTAGCGCTGTGCCCGCCAGGCACCTACGGCCGACAACGGAAGCTCTCGCCTACAGTGCCTGGCCTCACTCCGTGCACCACCTGTGAGATCGGCCAGTACCAACCCCTCGCCGGCCAACTGGGGTGTGAGACGTGTTCGCTTGGGTACACGACCACTAGGAGAGGGATGGTGCGCAGTGAGCAGTGCGCAGGTGGGTTGATACACGACCTTACCATGATACGCCAACATTTTCTCGGATACAACTTTGCTTCTCAAAGCCCTTTGACAGCACAACATACGATAATTTGAAACATTTCCATGGAGCATTTAATAAAGATCTGTATAGTCTAGTTAAAGAAAATCCACACAATATATCGAGCTTAATAAATAAATTCGTATTTCGAGTTTACTCACTCAGCTTCAGAACTGATAATATTCTTAAATTTAAAGCAGCTTGAACCCCTGTCGGCGCCGGCGTTTTCGATGCATAAATAATGGGCAACCAGAGATTGGTATTTGAAATAGGAAATAGCTACCAACTGGTTATTCACGATTCACCCATGAACCCCTCCTTAATAGGTAAAGTAACCACTCATGCCCAATTGTTGCAGCCAGGTGTCCTAGCGGGTACTACTCCGCTACCGGATACCCGCCCTGTTACCCGTGCCCTCCCTCGCTGGGATCATCTTGCAGCCAGATCAACCCAGACTTGTGCGCCTCGAGTCCCTGTCTTAACGCTGGGACCTGCAAAACCTCGGAGCTTGGCTTCTTTACCTGTGACTGTCAGCCGGGCTTTGTGGGTGAGATTTAACCCATTTAATATTTTGTTTAATAAAGATTGTGATACGAACGATATTTTAAAAAAGGGAAGAGAACAATGTCGTTTTTACTGAAAAGATCTGATTGATGAGCTATTACAACTTAACGGGCCTGTGTTCTTCTCCCCTATGTCTAACACGTGGCGCGTCCCTCCTGTCCGGAGCCATCATCACTAAGCGCGTGCCCCCAAAAGTTGCAACAGTAAGCTGCGAGTGTAGGGCGGTCGGGCTACACTGGGCGAGGTGCCTCCTGGCGCGGGGGTGAGTCGAAAGAGACAGTTTACCCATTATACCTTTAGTTAACATGAACGATTTAAGTATAGCCGACCAAGACAGTGGTATCTCATCTACACTATAAAATTGAAAGAGAATTACCGTCTTTGAAAGGTGACAAAAATGATGAAAATTGCGTGACCGGTTCTTGGGAAGGTTTTCTACCAAACTTTTAAAATTTTAACAATGTTTATTGCGTTTCTTGCAGAACACCAGTATTTTTTACAGCGCATTTACTGTGCACCACTCAATCTGTTTCAGACGGACGTCGACGACTGTGCCTCGAGCCCATGCCTTCACGGTTCCACATGTGTGGACTTGGTCGACGGATTCCTCTGTCTTTGCGCTCAAGGCTACAACGGTTAGTGTATGGACCATAGAGATTAATATAATCTCTGTGTATGGACTGGTTTCTGCATGGTTTCTAGTTAGTGAACCAAAATATCATTACGTCGTCGTGCTAAATTTGTATCGAAGTAACCTTTCGGTTCCAATACTGTAGATCACCAAGATAGTGACCAATCTGCGACAGGAATTTAGAACTGGGACACCCTGGTTGATCATGATTCGTTTTTTGATGACCACATCAACGGGGGAGTTATCTCGGAATAACTTGACCATTTTCATTGCAGGTGATTTGGTATTTCGAAAAGCCAAACAAACTTTTACAATACACCTTTAGATGTCCGATTGTGATTTGGTCTTTCGAAAAGGCCAAACAAACTTCTACAATACACCTTTAGATGTCTGAATTGGTTCTCACGTAAACTTCATTGGTTTTGAAACCGGTATGATGAGATCTTTATCCAACCGTCATGTACAGATGTACTAGCCCCACTTTAATGTATATGATTTCGGGGTGGGACAGAACTAGCCACAGGTGGGCAAGTGTTACTATCATTCAAGTGTCTCAAGCTTTAAGAAGGATAAAATGACTCCCGTACTGACAAGTCAAAAGGTAGCTAGCTGAATTTTTCGACCTGATTGCCTGTTTTCCCTGGACCCTGGTGTATTCTTTGATAAGCCCCTATTTTGATTATAAATCGTTATCAAGGTTTGAAACGATACTAAACCACGAAACGAACATTTAGGGTCGACCTGCGCCGAGGATATCGACGACTGCGCAGAGGCTCCGTGTGGCGACCACGGCGCATGCGTGGACAGTGTTGCCAACTACTCGTGCGCGTGCTCTGTCGGGCACTCCGGGAAACACTGTGAGGTGGAGCCGGCCGACCCGTGTGCTTCCCAGCCCTGCCACCAGGGAGCCACCTGTAGCGCGCTCAATGACACTTTCAGGTGCGTTTAAAGCTAGCTCACATCTCAAGTTCCAGTAAGTTTCACCGTAAGCATGAGATACTTCATGTTTGATTTCCACAACCAGCTATAGTTTGATGCATGACGCGAAGTGAACCCTAATAAAACATATATGACTGAAGAGTAAAAATAAGGTTGATTCCGAAATAGCGTCGCAGGGAGCATATTCCTTAAGCTTTTTGCCTTGACTGCCATGCCATTGCAGTCACCGATGACGATTGCCAGTGTTTTCTTTGGTAAAGCATTGGTTTTAATGAAATCATTCACACTTCTCACTGCAGTAATCGGCCTAGACGATCGCATAGACCACAGTTGCTCGACCTTGACACCGTCGAAAGGTTACGAAACGAGCTGGATACCGCCTGAGATACATTTTTACAATCACAAATCAAATTTTTGGTAATTGATTGACTGTTTTGAGTTTTTAAATACGTTTTAACAAGATGGTAAACTTTGTACAATGTTAACGCTTAAGTCAGTAAGTTCCACTATATATTCTGCTCATACCCTTCTGCTTTCACATTCACTTTTTCACCTCTAACACCCAAATTTTAAACTGTAATCGATTATTTAGAAGGAAATGCTAGTAACTCTATCATCAAAAAACTACTAAAGCTAATATTCTCGCTGGTAGGTGCACGTGTCCCCCGGGCTACTCCGGCGAGCAGTGCGAGGAGGAAGAGAACGACTGCGTCTCCAGCCCGTGTTTAAACCAAGGTCGGTGCTCTGACCTTGTCGGGGGATTCACCTGCGATTGCGCCGCGGGGTTCGGAGGTCCGAGGTGTGAGAAGCCACTGCCTTCTGACTTCTCGCTCGAGTTCCCTGTGGCAGGAACTACGGACTACGTGGCGGTGCGCGGACCGGCTCAGCCCTTGCTGGAGGTAACGTTCCTAGCTTAGCTTAGCTCTACCAAGGTCGGTGCTCTGACCTTGTCGGGGGATTCACCTGTGATTGCGCCGCGGGGTTCGGAGGTCCGAGGTGTGAGAAGCCACTGCCTTCTGACTTCTCGCTCGACGGGAACTACGGACTACGTGGCGGTGCGAGGACCGGCTCAGCCCTTGCTGGAGGTAACGTTCTCTCTTAGCTTAGCTCTACCAAGGTCGGTGCTCTGACCTTGTCGGGGGATTCACCTGCGACTTGCGCCGCGGGGTTCGGAGGTCCGAGGTGTGAGAAGCCACTGCCTTCTGACTTCTCGCTCGACGGGAACTACGGACTACGTGGCGGTGCGCGGCCCGGCTCAGCCCTTGCTGGAGGTACAGTTCTCTCTTAGCTTAGATCTACCAAGGTCGGTGCTCTGACCTTGTCGGGGGATTCACCTGTGATTGCGCCGCGGGGTTCGGAGGTCCGAGGTGTGAGAAGCCACTGCCTTCTGACTTCTCGCTCGAGTTCCCGGTGGCAGGAACTACGGACTACGTGGCGGTGCGCGGCCCGGCTCAGCCCTTGCTGGAGGTACAGTTCTCTAGCTTTTTTTCAGCTTAAGGCTAAAAATAGCTACCGGACTACCACCAATATTGAAACCATACGAAATAGCCTTATTTTAGTAATATCTCACATAACGCTACGCAAAATCTAAAAAGTGTATACTATGTCCCATGTGGTTGAGCTAGAACTATATCTGGCACCAACACTCTATCAATCATTATAACCAGTTCTGATTTTAATCAAGGATTACATTCATTTAATGTATTCCGTAATTAAAAACGGTATTTATTATAATATTTGAATAATTTTTCATTTAGGGTATAGTTCTAACGAAACTACTTGATATTATATATTAGCCACTTTTTCGAAATTGCGTTATGTTTTGAGAGATATTACTAAAATAAGGTTTTTTGCGTGGTTTTAAAATTGGCGGTGATCCTTCCCCTCAAGAGGCCCCTCAATTCGAATGCGCGCGCTCAGGTGTTGATGATTTCGCTGAACGATTGGGTATAAAATCATTACCAAATTTCGCGCGAATGTAACAAAAAGTACTTTTATATTAATATTCGCACTTGATTGCAAAAAATCAGCCTTGAAGATCCATTGCGGGACATGAGTCCAAAACGTTAAAAAATAGGAAATCCAAATCATAATCATTTGTTCATTTAATTACTAATGTGACATTTTCTCTATCTACAGTGACAACTATGTCAATAAAACCCTGGGACGAACATTTGATTCAGTTGCACATAAACATTTGGACAACCGCTTTGTGAATGGAGGTCAATTAACTTGGAGGTCAATGTCACTGTTGACCAACAAGTTACATAGTTTATAAACCCCCGAATGTCATGTCGTCTATCTTCCAGGCGACCGTGTGCTTGTGGCTCAAGACAGCTGACCGCTTCAACTACGGCACCGTCTTCAGCTACGCTACAGAGGAGCACGACAACAGCTTCACTCTCACAGACTACAACGGGTAAGCATGACCGAGGACTTTGGTACAGTTTCAGGACACCGCTATATGGGACTAAAAAAACGCGACATTAGCAAAGTAATAGATAACGACCACTTACAATTGAGATAAGCCCATAATAATCTAGCCCAAATCCTAAAGCACGTGGGAAATATGAAAAAGCTCAAAGACTTAAGTCCTTAACGATCAGGCCATAAATGCCAATCGTTATATCCTCTGCAGAGCGTAAACCTTCTCTCGCAGTCACTGTTCGGCAGCTTTATTACGAATGATAACATTACAATCCTAATTGGATGAGCGAAGCGAAAACTTCAATTTCACTGACCCCCAAAATATTTAGCTCAGGTGGGTTTTTTTTTCGCTCTCTACCGGGCAAACGCATACCCGATCTTGATGAAAATTAGAGGGGACCTTCGAAATCTCTGAACTTAGAGGTGTATTGTTTTTGGGTACCATAGAAGAAATATTTCTCATGAATATCGTACTTTTACGATTTTTTAGCAATTTTTTGTGCGATATTTTCGTGCCATTTTTGCCAATTTTGATCAAACGGGTGGGGCCACAACGTTCATATTATAAAGTTAGCCAGAATCCATAGAAATAAAGCTTTTAATTTAAGTTTTTACGGTAAACAATAACAATTTACAAGAAACAATAGAAACTTGACAACAATCACCTACAATGCGTAGGCAGCAAAACAAAACACTTGCAAAAGTAAATATATCCCACGCAAACTAAAACCTTAAAAAAAGCTCATCCATCAACGCGACTAAAGAAAGCGTTTGCCAAGCTTCCTAGTGTAGGCTTTCACGACCCGTAGATGAGCTCTGGATGATCCTTGACCAACATGGGAGGCGAAACGTCGAGCAGTACCTCATCATGGACACGACACAACAGCCCAAAGGTCATTGATTGGATATTGCATAATGTCTCATATTCGAGACGATGAGTGGTTAGATGAGGAGGAGATATGAACAGAAGGGAGGAGGGGAAACCCGGTACCGGCACGTAGCCTACTCCTTACCAATAGCACCAAGTGGACCAACGGCTTAACGTCACATCCGAAAGGACGGTGTAACCTTGACATGTTCCTCCACTATCCTGGACTGCCAAGCAGACGTCGAAGAGAACGAAGCCGTTAAACTAGCTCTCGAACCCTCCATCTGCTCTAACCAGCGGTATACGTGTGTTTTAGGGCAGAGCGTTCCAAGGATCTTTCAGAACTCGTCACATTACTTATTTATTGATATGATCATCATTTTCAACCCTCAACCAACTAACGTAAAGAAGAGGAGTGAAAGTGATGGTTAAATGTCTCCCTTTTACAACCAGGCACGCTCCGGGCTTCTTAGCATCATATCAATGACAGTTGTCTTCGTTGCACAGATTCGTCTTGTACGTGGGAGGGCAACGCGTCATCACTGACGTCATAGCTAACGACGGAGTGTGGCACTTCCTGTGCACCATGTGGAGCTCAGAGGACGGCGACTGGGCCATCTACATCGACCAAGAGCTGGGGGATCGGGGCCGGGGGCTGGCCAAGGGGGCCCGGATACCAGGTAAGTAAAGTAAAGTCTCATGGGGTGACTTCATAAAACGTCATGAGAAACTAAATCACTTTTATATGTCGTGGGAAAATCTGCCAAGGGATACTAGGATCCGGCAGTCGGGAAGGGAATGTAAAGGGCTGTTAAGAGGAGCTATTCTCTAGAATTAGCCGACTGAAGATAACCTTGAAAAAAGCTTTCAGTCAGAATTGCCGGTGGAGGACATGATCCCAATGAATCAAAGTCTTGAGCATTTAAGTACAGTAGCAGTAGAGCGTTTGATGCATTGGACGCGTAGACCAACCTACATGCAACTCTGAAGTTGGAATTCTCGTTTTGAAAAGTACCCATGCATAAATGAAGTACTTTTATCTCTTGTTGTTTTGTCGACGTATCGTTAGAAATCTTCCACAATTTTACTTAAAATTAATTTACCATTTCTTGACCAGAAAACGTTTATTGAAATGACTTATAAAACAGTACGATGTGTGTCCCTCCTCTTCCAGCCAATGGGACGTTGGTCCTGGGACAAGAGCAGGATCGCCTGGGCGGAGGATTTAGCCAATCAGAATCCTTCATGGGTCACCTCTCCAACGTTGCCATGTGGGACAGAGTGTTGGACAAGGACGAGGTGACACACTTGGCAACGTCGTGTGACGTCACTCCTCAGGGGAACGTCTTTCGATGGATCGACTTTCTCGCTGGTATTCGAGGAGAGTTGAAGGTGATTAACGAACTTCTCTATTTGCTTGGCCATGAAACATCAAATGTAAACCTTTGATCAAAAGTAAATAAAGGGATCTAGTTGGCGTAGCCCTTAATTTACTTCTATGTACACTCTCGACCAAAAGTAAATCAAGGGCTTGACCAATAAGATTTTATTATGTACTTATGATCGATGTACACCATCAAGTAAATCAAGTAAATGATCAAGTAAAAAAATATGTATATATATGTATATAATAAATAATATGTATATGATCATAATTTATCATATCATCATATATTCATTCATCATCATATATATATCATCACATATTCATCATATATTATCATATATAATCATAATATGTATATATATATATATATATTGTATATATATAATCAAGTAAAAATCAGTAAATCAAGGGATCTAGAAGATACCTACCGTTATCGACCTCGCTCGTGAATATTCGGTTCGTTCCGGCGTCGCTATGTTCACAGAGCCATTAATCGCTGACGTCATCTAACAGGCAGTGAGGAAACATGGCCCCTATTTTACTTTAGCATTTGTACTATTAGGACTTTTGTTTTTCTAGTGACATAAATAAGCCAGGCCATCCACTCATTGCCCATTCGCTGGGTGATAAGTGTGACCATTGAGTATATAGTTCCATACTCAAAGGTGTGACTTTAAAGGTGTCTTTTAGAACAAATCCGATATTTACCGAGTAGGTGTCGGGGGTGTCGGTAAAAGATTACCCTCAATTTACTTCTGACTCCTAGTATTCATGTTCTACTACTGAATACGCTACTTTAACCTTAAAGGGATGTGGGAGGAGGCCAGTGCTGGACAGCCAGACATAGGCTGGCACAGGGTGAGGAGTTCCAGTGACATGCTTTCTCAGATCAAACCAAAACAAGATTGACACGATTACCTGATTGCCTTTTATCGCCTTGTGAGATCACTGATAATCAGAGGAATACTACCCTATCTCAATGACGTAGATTCAATTCAACAGTTAAAACGCCACCCAAACATTTTTGAACAACGGATTTTCATTTTTTGATGCAGGATGGAAATCTAAATGTCGTATTCGTTGTTCCAGGTCGAGAATTCCACGTTCTGCGCCGGTTGTCCCGTGATTCCGGCCCCGTTCAATGGCTACGTCAACATCACTGATGAGGGCAGCGTGGCCGTGTATACTTGCAAGCCTGGCTACAACCTCAAGTGGAGGGACGATACCTTCGCGTCCGTGTTCAGGAGGAAGTGCTTGAAGCAGGGGGAGTGGGAGGGGGAGAACCCGGCCTGCAGTCGTAAGTTGTTCAGCTTTAGGCCTACTAGGCCGCTTCGCAAACGCTTTTACCAGTTGCGTTAATAAATTAGATTTATGGTTGACTATTTATATTGTACCTAAAATGTCTACGTCACTGATTTCGAACGTTCCCATAAAGTTTCATCAAGATCGGAGTAGCCGTTTGCCCGGTCGCGGGCCAAATATCACGAAAACATCGCTTTTAAATCGAACAAAATTGTAAAAGTACGACATTAACATGCCTGGTAGAGAGCGAATAAACGGACAAAAAAACAACCAAGCTATTTTAATCAGGGAAGTCAAACTGAAGCCTTCTCTAGGCTCATCCAATTGAAGGCTAAGGCGTAGGTTTTGGTTTGTTTCACACTGGGACCCCGGTGATGATTACCCAAGTAGGAAGACAAGAAGGTTTCTCATTTTGTTGGTGTCTTCATCATCGTTCAAATCGTCGTCGGGGAGGAAGTCAAAGAAAGGAGGTGAGTCCCCGACAACGATTTTCAGAGCTGGCCCCTAGTATCCGGAAATAAAATACTCTGCTGTGACTGACATGGTCTTTGACTTTGACTCTTTTCTCACCATGAACGTTCAGCAGAGGAATGCTCTTAGTCAAATTCTACATCGTGCCCAGACGGCGTACATTTGTTTGAAGTCGAGACACTGTTGGGTCACTGTGATTTAGCCAAACACTCTAGTTACCCAATGGGTACGTTCCGAATGATGCTAACTTGCAGCTTGGGCGTGGCCAAAGCATTCCATTAACACCGCCGCAATCACAACGCCCGTGATTGATTGAATATTGCTTAACGTCTCATATTTATGCACTTTGGCTAATCGAGACGATGAGTGGTGATAGATGAGGATGAAGTATGAAATGAACAGAAGGGAGGAGGGGAAACCCGGTACCGGCACGTTGCCTACTCTTTTCGAAAAGTACCAAGGGGACCAACGGCTTAACGTCCCATCCGACAGGACGGTGTAACTTTGACTGTCATATAGGTTCCTCCACTAACCCGTAACAACGCCGTAACAACGCCCGTAATGCCCAATGTTAAATCTCGGGCATCTTGGGCATGTCTGGGTGTTGTGGGCGCGTGGGAGCATCATTCGGAACGTACCCAATGTAAACACTCTTATTCAAACCATTTTCTAAAGAAAGGCACCGGTGACCTTCACCATTGTCTGTCATGTTGACCCCATTGGAAGCGTGTATAATCCTCAAATAGTAACCGTGATAACTTTTTAAATGCCCATTTTGAGTTATTTATTAAAAAAGATCGAATTCTAGAATGGATATTGGCCAACAAATGGTTTCCGGTTGTCGCAATTCAATTTTTATACCGGTTGTCAGTTGAAAGATAGCCTCGGTAAGATGATTTGATTTGTATTGCTTTACGTCTCATATTAATGCACAAAGGCTATTCAAGACGATGAGTGGTGATAGATGAGGATGAAGGGTGAATGGAAGGGAGGAGGGGAAACCCGGTACCGGCACGTAAACTACTCCTTTCGAGGGACCAAGGCTTAACCTCCCATCCGAAAGGACGGTGAAACCTTGACAGTCATATAGGTTCCTCCTTTAACCCAGACTACCGAGCAGACGTCGAGGAGAACGAAGCCGTTACACTAGTCTCGAGTGAGAAAGATAAACAGTGTAGGTTATCCGGACCCCGCTTGTGTTACAGGTGTGAGCTGCGGTTTCCCTGGCTACTTCCCTCGAGGAGTGGTGCTGGGCCGCTCCTATCGTTACAATGACGAGGTGGCCTATGTCTGTAGCTCAGGGTACGAACTGTCTGGGAACCCTATACGAGTGTGCTCGGAGAATGGACAGTGGAGCGGACAAGTACCAACATGTTCAGGTAAAATACCTTCCACTCAATATTAAGCATTGACTTTAGTTTATGTTTATATTAATTATTCGACTATTTGAGAATGAAACAAATTAAACCCTCTGCATTTGGGTTTGTACATAACGAAATAAATTTTAGCTAGTAATATAAATTTACCGTTAGATTTTCTTTTGTTTAATTGAAATATTTGATCAACATTTTTCGTAAGTTTGTTCCAATCTCTTATGGTTCAACATGACCTACAGCACTTCCTTTTTGGTTTGTGATATCGGCATTTCCTTTCCTTATCATCTACCATCAATTTTACCACGAAACTTTCTCTATCCAGGCAATCCTTTCACAACCCTGTACGTATTACATAATCTGTCTCTTTATATCTGTTCCTCAATATTGTTGTAGGTAAAACCTGTACTAGTCTTGATCCTCCAAGAAACGGAAGAATCGCCAAGTATTTCGAGAGTGAAGAGAAACAGCTAGTGAACACAAGTGTCCTACCCCAGTATGGCTACCAGGTAGAATTCGAATGCCAACCTGGTTTTGAACTGGATGGCTACAATGTGCTGACGTGTTTAGAAAGTGGCCAATGGGACGATCCTTCGCCCATTTGTCAACCAATCAAATGCGTAGACCCAGAACCATTACCCAATGGAACAATCACTTCCCATCCACGTGACACCGAAAACAGTTTGGAACTGGGTGAATCATCTCGTAGTGACCATTATTTGTTTGGTGATACAATAGACGATAATTGTGGTAATGGATTTAAATTGTTAGGAACCAACACAAGAAAGTGTCTTTCTACCGGCGTTTGGACAATCACAAACTCTTCCTGCATCCCCGCATGTGATATCGAAAAGATACCGTTCTACTCTCAGTTCTTTGCAACTCTCAACGACTTTCGAATCAAGATCTTTGAGAATGATATCGGCAACGGTGTATTGGAGGTTACGGGCAACGCGGAGGGAGATCTGGCAACGTTCAAGTGTAAGGACGGCTTCGAGTTTCGAGAAGCGACGCTCGAAGAACCGGCGGCCATGCTGGAATGGGTCTGCAGATCGGATGGCCAATGGGAGGCAGTCTCTAATCGTTCAAGTGATAACATCCCTGTGCTGTTTGATACGCTTGAGACACTCTGCCAGCCGATAGACGCAAATTGTTCAGAGCCTATTGTAAGTATTCTTTATAATATTATGTGTTTGTCATCATCAACATTGTAAATGGCAATTTGTCGTGAAACCCTCCATCAAGAATTGCTATACGTGGTCCCTTTTACCTGTATTGATTGGATATTGCTTAACATCTCATATTAATGCACTTTAACTATTCGAGACGATGAGTGGTGATAAATGAGTATAAACAGAAGGGAGGAGGGAAACCCGGTACCGCCACGTATCCTACTCCTTTCGAAAAGTACAAAAGGGACCAACGGCTTTAACATCCCATCCGAAAGGACGGTGTTACCTTGACAGTCATATAGGTTCCTCCACTAACCCGGACTGCCGAGCAGACGTCGAGGAGAACAAAGCCGTTACACTAGCTCTCGTACCCTCCATCTGCTCTAACCAAGGGTACACGTGTGTTTCAGGGGTGAGCGGTCACCCACTCTACCCCTGACTACGCCCGAGGTTGCTTAACTTCGGTGTTCGAGTGGGAACCGGTTAAGCGACCTCGGATAAAACGCTGGCTCCTATTACCTGTAAATGAAGGCAGTTGTTTTGATTTATTAGATAAAAGAATCTACCAACCGTTTGCTCATATTGGGGAAGGGATGATTTCTGTAGCAAAAGATTATTATTATTATTATTATTGTGTACAATTCCGGGTGCAAACTTGCAATTTTTTAATCAGTAAAAAAAAAAAGGAACAGTGTTATTCCAAAAGCACATGTAAAGGTCATGCTGCATGCAATATTCAAATAATTTATAGTAATCACAGTATCAAATCAAACTAACAATACAAGATGGAGAGCGCTCTTTCTTAAGGGATAATCTTGTGCTGCAGATTCCGGTAAACGGCTACCTCAAACAAGAAGTGTCCGAGCTCCCTCCAGCCGGTACAATAGTGCACTACACTTGCCGGCTTGGGTACACGATGAAGGGGCCCACTAAAACTGTGTGCCAACACAATGGACGGTGGAGTGATGCCAACCTTACAACTTGCGAACGTGAGTAGTATCTTGAAATATTCAACCAGTTGTAGAAATCATTGATTATGGTACGTTCCACTCTGGACTTAACGATCAACAGACTGGGCCGAATTCTATCCTCGGTCCAGAAGGGTATAGTGGTCGCCAAGATCGAGGAGCGCTAGCGGTTTCCGATAATTTGAAAGTCGAAGAAAAATGTCTGAAAAGTTTGCTGAATGAAAGAAGGCCTTTAAAAGAACAGAAAAAAAATTGTGAATTTTTTTGGGCGGGACATTACCTCACTTTTGGAAATTAGATTTAGATTTTTTGACAAAAGTGTAGCATACAAGACTCTTTTCAAAATTAAATTTTGAGAATCGGTTTTTCTGGACAATTTTCTACACACCTTTAGCTATAACTTGACTATAGCTAAAATAGTTTCCTGAAAATAAGCAGTTGGTGGACGAATTTTTTTGTCAAACGGTACAAATAAGAGTTTTGTACCGTTTGACAAAAAAATTCGTACACCAACTGTTATTTTCAGAAAACTATTTTAGCTATAATCAAGTTATAGCTAAAGGTGTGAAGAAACTATGTCCAGAAAAACCGATTCTCAAAATTTAATTTTGAACGAGTCTTGTATGCTACACTTTTGTCCAAAAATATAAATATAATTTCCAAAAGTGAGGTAATGTCCCGCCCCAAAAAATTCACAATTTTTTTCTGTTATTTTAAAGGCCTTCTTTCATTCAGCAAACTTTTCAGACATGTTTCTTCGACTTTCAAATTATCGGCCAGAGGTGGTACAATAGCCTTAAATCTTCATGAATAGGGTTCCCTATCATGTACTTGTCAAAGGTACAAAAGGCAAATGATTGCTTCGGCTGCCACCAAGAATTTTGTGTTTTTCTACTAGACGCTGAAAACATACTTTCAACCCTTCGGTAGGCCGGGTCCGGTAATACTTTGTTTGTGTGTTGCGTTGATGGACTGGTCGATGTTTTTATCCCGTTTGGTGACAGTAGTAGGACCTGTGTCCGTGCGTCCGCTGAGAGCTCTTTTGAGGAAGTTAAGTGGGCGTGTGATCCTTCGTGAATAGAGCTCTCGAACGTGCTCTTCGATCTTGGAGAGTACTAAACTAATACTTATATAAATAAAACGCTCTTCAATGTGATATTTCTGTACAGCGGTGGAGTGCCGGCGTCCGGCCATACCAGCCTTCACCGCGCCCGTCTCCCTTCCGCTCGCCCCGATCTACGGCCATCTCGTGACCTTCAAGTGCACAGAGGGATTCACAGCCTACGGAGAGCTGTCCTCACGTTGCCAGGCCAACGGACGGTGGTCGCGGGTTAGGGGGAAGTGTTCACGTGAGTATAGTCTAAATATATCTAGGTGCACGTTAGGGCGCCGCAGCCAAGCCGCGGTGCGCTAACACACTCAGGCACCTTTTACAGCAAGCAGAGTTGGGGTGTTGTCGAGGTGTGACCCAGTCATCATAAAAAGTGTTATCAACTTACTAGGAAGCTCCGCAAACGCTTTTTTTAGTCGCGTTGATGGATGAGCTTTTTAATTATATAATTTCAAATAATAATAAAAACATATTAACACGGCCCATACAAAGCAATCATTAGGTCTGTTGGATCTTTGATTGTTTGTAACAAGGCTGTGAGTAAGGTATAAAATCTCCTGTGAAGTTTTCATACAAGGCTGTGAGAAAGATCTAAATCTATATTTTCGTGCCATTTGGGCGGATTCTGACCAAACGGGTGGGGCTACAACGTTCATATTTCACATGGACATTAAGGTAAGGGTGATGTATTGACTTTTGAAAGAAAAAGTTGAAAAAGTTAGCAAGAATCTATAGCAATAAAGGTTTTAATATTTAACACCTCAAAAAACTCAAATTAAAACCTTTATTACTATGTATTCTGGCTAACTTTTTCAACTTTTTCTTTCAAACGTCAATACATCACCATTACCTTAATGTGCATGTGAAATATGAACGTTGTAGCTCCACCCGTTTGGTCAGAATCGGCCCAAAAATCACGAAAATATCGCATACAAAATCGTCAAAAATCGTAAAAGTACGATATTCATGAGAAATTTTTCTTCGATTATTTCCAAAAACTTGGCAGTTCTAAGTTAAGAGATTTCAAAGGTCCGCTCCAATTTTCATCAAGATCGCATATGCCGTTTTGCCCGGTAGAGAGCGAACAAACAGACGAAAAACAAAAAAACAAAAACAAAAAAAAAACACCCGAGCTAAATTTTTTGGGGGGTCGGTGAAATTGAAGTCTTCGCTTCGCTCATCCAAAAAACCGTCAAATCGAGGGGATTAAGATACATGACAACACATGCAAAATTTTATTTGGGTACGATCATTCCTTTCGGGTGAAAATATGGCTTGAAACATGCTCAAAACACTTTAAAGATGGTCTAGGTGTCCGTTAGGGCCCCGGCCAAGCCGCGGTGCGCTAATATACTTGGGCACCTTATACAGCAAACAGAGTTGGGTGATTTTTGAGGTGTCATCACTTAGTCATCATGAAACGCGATATTTAAAACTATCAAAATCGGGGGGGGGGATTTAAGTAGACTAGGAAAACGCTAAAGTCCCGCCGCGTTGATGGATGAGCTTTTTAAAGGTTTTAGTTTGCGTGGGATATCTTTACTTTTGCAAGTGCTTTGTTTTGCTGCCTACGCATTGTAGGTGAATGTTGTCAAGTTTCTTTTGTTTCTTGTCAATTGGTATTATTTACCGTAAAAAACTTGTATTAAAAGCTTTATTTCTATGGATTCTGGCTAAATTTTTCCACTTTTTCTTTCAAAAGGTACTACATAACCATAACCTTAATGTCCATGTATAATATGAACGTTGTAGCCCCACCCGTTTGGTCAGAATTGGCCCAAATGGCACGAAAATATCGCACAAAAAGTCAAAAAACGTATATTAAAAGCTTTATTTCTCTCGATTCTGGCTAACTTTTTTAACTTTTTCTTTCAGAAAGCAATACTTTACCATACCTTAATGTCCATGTTAAATATGAACGTTGTAGCCCCACCCGTTTGGTCAGAATTGGCCCAAATGGCACGAAAATATCGCACTAAAAATCGAAAAAAATCGTAAAAGTACGATATTCATGAGAAATATTTCTTCGATTGTACCCAAAAACGTGGCAAGTCTAAGTTCAGAGAAAACGAAGGTCGTGTCAAATTTTCATCAAGATCGCATATGCCGTTTGCCCGGTAGAGAGCGAACAAACAGACGGAAAAACAAAAAAAAACAAAACAAAAAAAACAAACAAAAAAAAAAAACAACGGAGCTAAATTTTTTGGGGGGTCGGTGAAATTGAAGTCTTCGCTTCGCTCATCCAATGACAACACATTCCAAATTTAATTCTGGTATGATCATTCCTTCTGAGTGAAAAAATGGCTTAAAACATGCTCAAATCCAAACTGGTGGGGCTACAACGTTCATATTTTGCATAGACATTAAGGTAATAGTGATGTTGTACCTTTTGAAAGAAAATGTTGAAAAGGTAAGCTGGAAGGCATCGAAATAAACGTCTTAATATAGGCCTTTTACAGGCATATTATAATCAACAAGTAACTATAGAAACTTGACAATAATCACCTGTACAGTGAATTCAAAAAGCGTCTTTGGAACACGAGATGTTTTAGATTAATTGGTATAACTAGGAAAACGCTAAAGTCCCGCCGCGTTGATGGATGAGCTTTTTAAAGGTTTTAGTTTGCGTGGGATATCTTTACTTTTGCAAGTGCTTTGTTTTGCTGCCTACGCATTGAAGGTGAATGTTGTCAAGTTTCTTTTGTTTCTTGTCAATTGGTTTTATTTACCGTAAAAAAACTTCTATTAAAAGCTTTATTTCTATGGATTCTGGCTAAATTTTTCCACTTTTTCTTTCAAAAGGTACTACATAACCATAACCTTAATGTCCATGTATAATATGAACGTTGTAGCCCCACCCGTTTGGTCAGAATTGGCCCAAATGGCACGAAAATATCGCACAAAAAGTCAAAAAACGTATATTAAAAGCTTTATTTCTCTCGATTCTGGCTAACTTTTCAACTTTTTCTTTCAGAAAGCAATACATCACCATTACCTTAATGTCCAGGTGAAATATGAACGTTGTAGCCCCACCCGTTTGGTCAGAATTGACCCAAATGACACGAAAATATCGCACTAAAAATCGAAAAAAAACCCGTAAAAGTACGATATTCGTGAGAAATATTTCTTCGCTTGTACCCAAAAACGTGGCAGGTCTAAGTTCAGAGAAAACGAAGGTCGTGTCAAATTTTCATCAAGATCGCATATGCCGTTTGCCCGGTAGAGAGCGAACAAACAGACGGAAAAAAAAAAAAAAAAAAAAAAAAAAAAAAAAAAAAAAAAACAACGGAGCTAAATTTTTGGGGGGGTCGGTGAAATTGAAGTCTTCGCTTCGCTCATCCAACAATAGCAATTAATACAACCTTATATAGGTATTTTTTTTTTATTTAAACAAAAATAATTTTGTAATTGAATTTGAAAAAGTAATGAGATTCCACGTATACAGATTTTTTTAAATACAGCCAAACCTTTTACACACTTTAAAGTAATGAGATCTGAAAAGGGCCAAGCTAATCTACCCTTCCACATTTGCACATAAACGTACAGTGCCCCGTAATTACATTCTTGAAAAGCTTGGCAAAATAGAATTTGCATGAACTATTACGATTTAATTAATAGTTGCAAATTCTATTTTGCCAAGCTTTTCAAGAATGTAATAACGGGGCAGTGTACGCTTATGAATTCAGCAAATGTAGAAGGGTACATTAGTTTGGCCCTTCTTTTAGATCTCATTGTTTTTGAGTGTGTAATGTTTGCCTGAATTTTTACCAAGTTTTTTTAATGTGTGGGTTTATGACACGAATGATTATTTCTATAAATTCATCAGACGATAAATGCAGATAGCGAAAAATTATTAGTCTATGGGATTAGAACCCTTGATATCAGTCAACATCGTATTTTTTATGTCGTATACAATATACAACGAAATTAGTGGATTGACATAATAACACGCAAGTAATACATTACAAGGTTTTTATGTAGCCCGCTTTGAGGACAAAGTTAGGCGAGGGAGCGCAGCGACTGAGTATCACCATCCAACATAAATAAGACTTAGTATGTTCCGAACCTGTCTGTCTGTCTGTCTGTCTGTCTGCGAGTTCCATCCAGACAGCCGAACCACCGACCAGATTTCGCTGAAATTTTAAACAGACATCCGGTGCATGTCCTCAGGGTGCAGATAACATTTTCTGCGAAACCCGTTACGATTCAAACGTACAAAAAATAATACATTGAAAATAGGCAGACATGTGTTTTATTTAATTTAACGACAATGGCTTTTGTTATTGAAGAAATCATTTCGATCGAATCACGTTTTGAATGTCAAGACGGTGAATGCATGCAGTGACTATAATAAATCTCCACGCTCAAGGTTCCCCAAAATTACGCTGGGAGATTGAGTAGACCTTGCAATCTTAACTCGTATACTGTATGCATTTTAATAAATGTTCTATAATTTTTTATACCATCCCGAAATGAAAAAAAAATCCATCTCTACCGGGGTTTGAACCCAGGACTCCTAAATTCTGGATATAAAGGCGCCTTAGCCAACTAGACTAGATAAAGGCCAAAGTCGTTGTTGGACGAGTGAGCGAGTCATGTGTTAAGTACCCAGTAACATTTGCATTTGAGTTCATTGATATTATAAAGTATACATAATAGGATTTTGAGTTTAGTTGGTATAAGGGCGCGACAAGACGAAGACCATAATACGCTACTCTAGCGTATAATAGGTTGGGGAGGAAAGACAATGTGCCCGGGTACTCAACACGTGGCTCGCTCACTCGTCTAGCAAAGACCTTAACGTTTTTCTAGTTATTGATTGATAGCCCCGACTGGGGATCGAACATAGAACATCCAGTTTTACGTTCAGATGTTCTACAAACTGAGCAATCGGGCATTGGTACGTTTATAGAGGATCTGGGTTCGATTCCCAGTCATGGTAGATTTTTACTACAGTTGCTATAAATAAATAAAATAAAATAAATTGTATTAAGAGTCTACCCACTCAGTTATAAAACTGATTTTCAGTGGGGGACTTTAAATCAAAGCGACCAAGCCAACCCTGTAGGCCCCGACGCAATCGACGAGTGAGCGATAACCAACCAAAGATCGATATTTTTAATGGGAAATATAGCAATCAGTGGTATGGACAGTGCGAACACCCGCGAATCAACGCCAGAATCAACAAGGCCGATTCAGAACAACTCTGAAATTAATTATGTGCTTCGTTGCTAGGACGGCTCCAAAGTCACCGTTTACAAACTCCTAAGACAAGAACTGATGGACTTAAGTCCAAATCAGAAGTTAAAAAAGTTCTGACTTTAGCGGGAATCGAACCCTGGACCTACTGCATTGGAAGCAGATACGCTAACCACAAGACCAACGAGCCAATCAATGACTATGTCCTCAACGCGGGATTATGCATCAAAACCTTTCTACCCAGTGGCGCACGCAGGAATTTATTTCGATTGTTGCTGAATTTGCTAAAATGCTAAATAGCACTATGTAGGTCCTACATATGGAAAGATGGATCTTCACAATTTTATAAATTATCAGCAAAAACACTCTAAAAACTGGTAAAATGTCACATTTGCAAAGTTAAAATCAAAATTTTTCTGGGGCTATGTGCCTCAGCCCCTCCATTGTACCTGCGTACTTTTCCACAAATGATAAGTTTCGTGGGCAGTTCTACAGTTAACTTCTCTATATAAACCCCTAAATTCGACCCCCCCCTCTCCGAATCAAAATCCTAGCTAAGCCCCTGAACTTCGTAAAAATATAGTGAATGGCTTTGAAACCAGCCAGGTTTCAAAACCATTCACTTATGAGCTTCTAATAGAGCCACTATTAGAACATCCATTTTTTATTAATTAAAAAGTCAAAATATATCGCTTCTATTTCAACTTCAGTTCGCCCTAGCATACCATTCAACGTAGGTGTTGTGTTTTGTGACATTTCTAGAAGGTATCCGAGAGAAAAAAAGAGTTTTTTTTATAATTGTCTTCCCTGCGAATTTTTTAGTTTACCGGTATTTTGTATCGATTTGTACCGCTAAATGAAAAAACTAGTGGAAAGACAATTTTTTTAAACTTTTTTCTCCCCGACACGTTCTAAAAAACAAGTTGAAAATAATGTCACAAAACACAACTACCTACGTTGAATGGTGTGCTAGAGTGAACTGAAGTTTGAAATTATTTTGAAGAGGCGATACTTACGTGTTCCCGTTCAAATTTTTTTGAAAAAAATAGTTTTTAATGTTCTAATAGAGCCAGGTTACAAAGCCCTTCACTATTATTTTGACTTTGCACATTTGAGAAAATAGATAAACCAATCTTCGCGAACGCTATGTTAGAATGATGAGGTTTATTGAGCATGATTTTTCTAAATTACAAAATATGTTCAAACGCAATAAAGTGCGCACAAATTCATGAAACATATTTTTAATGAACTGAGAAAAGTGACAAGTCTAAGTTCAGATATTTCTAAGGTTCCCTGAAAAAAAGTACTAGTTTTCTTGTCTTCACTATCTGTATCAGTAGACAATTTTTTATTAGTGGTAGCTCGGCTTTTACTCGTGTTTCTAATAAAATAAATTCGTATTTAGAGTCTACCCACTCAGTCACATAACTGATTTTCAGTGGGGGACATTAAACCAAAGCGACCAAGCCAACCCTGTAGGCCCCGACGCAATCGACGAGTGAGCGATAACCAACCAAAGATCGATATTATAATAGGAAATAGCAATCAGTGGTATGGACAGTGCGAACACCCGCGGATCAACGCCAGAATCAACAAGGCCGATTCAGAACAACATTGAATTTATTATATGCCTCGTTGCTAGGACGGCTCCAAAGTCATCGTTTACAAATTCCGAAGACAAGAGCTGATGGTCTTGAAAATCCATATAAGAAGTTAAAAAAAACTTCCACCTGAAGCGGGATTCGAACCCGGGACCTTCTGCATTAGAAAGTGTAACGTGAAACAATATAGTCGTCCTGAATGACCGGGCTTGGCACAATCAAGGAGGGTGCGAGTTCTTTTTATATAAAAAAGTGGAGATTGAGGAGAAAATGAAGGCGTAATTATTAATCACGTAATCACGTAATTATTGTGCTCGTTAGGTTTGGGAAACCAATTACGATAAAATCCACTTTATCTTGTAGGTTTAAATGAAGTAGTATTCTAACAAAACGTACCGTTTAAATAAAGAAACAACAATGAATGAGAGTTTAGTGATAAAACTTCTTATGACACTTTACGGTATTAATTTACACAGGTAGTCCTAACCAGTGGATAATTTCTAAATTATTAATAACAATGTTTTAAAACTGCGCATTAAACAATTATTTCTGAAAAAACGTATGTGCCCTGGTACAGGGGGGCCTGAGGGGCCTGGGGGGATGTCCCTTCAACTAGTGCGGGTCTGGAGCGCATAGTCCCAGATTTGTATTCTGTTTTTCACATTCCAAATGGTGGCATTTTACTTGTTGTTATCGTGTTCGTCGAAAATTTGTAAAATTGTTAAGATCTACATAATAGTCTGTTTACCACACTCACTCACTTTTAAGTAACTTTTCACAAGAAGATTAGGTATACGGAAGAAATTTTTTCAACTCATTGATCGCATTTTTGTACCCACCATTAATTAATAGCCCAGTGTCTTACAAGATTGTATTGACTTTACAATGATGACATTTCGAAAAAAAAGTGGGTGGACGCGTCCGCCCTGAAATTAACCACTGGGCCTAATCAATTCAAATAATAATTACGACTTCTTCACACCACACACTACTTTGGGATTACAGTACCCAGGGGTGAATTTAACCTTGACTCATGGTCGGGGGGGGGGGGGGCATTCTTTCTTTCTTTAGGGATGTGATTTTTGGGTGACTTCTTCGATTGTCAATAGTTAGGCCTATTATATAAGTAAGGAGTTGTCAAAGGAGTGGTGTAGGGGGAAGAGGTTAGTCTTGCAAAACTCTAGTCTAACGAGTCGCGGGAAAAGCTGATAAGGTGGCAGGGCCCCTTATCGCCCAATTTTTTTGATTGGATATTGCTTTACGTCTCATATTTATGCAACTTGGCTAATCGAGACGAAGGGAGGGACGTAAGGGATAACGCGGGGGGGCAAGGGGCGGACAGGCCTGTGCTGGTCAGAACCAGCCACAAGCGTATGGGGAGGGGAGAGGTTCTCCCACGTCGTGGTCGTCTCCGTCTGTGTCATCCGTCCGCGTTGTCATTGTCGTCGCCGTCGGGGAGGTAGTCAAAGGGAAGGGGAAAGTCCCAGAGCTCGCCATTAGTTTCAGGGAGAAAAACTCCCCTAATCACGGGCCAAACCACGATAAGGTTGCGAGTTGGAATTTGATGGCCCCTTATCGTCGCCCAAGGAAAAAAGTTTTGAAAATTTGCAACTGTAAAGGGCCTAAAAATACGTTTAAAAATCTTAAATTAAAAAAAGACGTTATACTGATAATTTGCCATGAAATGAACATTGGAACGTCATTGGGTCATTGGGCGGGACGTGTTTGCCCCCTGCCCCCCCCCCCCCCCATGTATCCGCCCCTGACAATACCGGTAATAATTCGTACTAGAAATGATGATGATCGATCACTTGTTTTGTATTTGAGTAACTATAACTATCGTTATTGTTTCTGTTATTTGTTGGTATCGAGAGAATGAGGTAACTGGTGATATAGTGTCGGTATGACGTAGCCTACCTACTTGATGGCGCGATTGTCGCTAGCTCGCTATAGTGGCAATGTACGTGTCATGCGGCCGCGTAGGAACGTAGTGAAAGTTGCGGGGAGGGGGGGGGGGGGCAGGCGCGTAGGAACTCCTTTTCGAGTGGGGGGGGAACAACAAATCTGCTGTCAAGCACGGGGGGTTTGGGGGGGGAAGCCCCCCAACTACAGCGCCGCAGGCGAAAATTTTGAAAATTAGGTTTTTAGAGTGTGTTTGGTACGTTCTAGAAAAAAATCGTGGGCTGAATGCAATACCACATTAATGTATTTTTTGTACAGTAAAAACTATAAAACTATAAATAAAATTGGAATATGCTACTACCATTGAATATGCATAGGCTTATCATTGATCACGTCCAACAATAATAGGATTGTCGAAATTGTTGGTCATATGGTAAGGGAAAGGGAAGTGGAGAATACACTGCAGACATGCCAAAACAAGTCATTATCAGATTAAAATCACTTTTAATAGTCTTATCACTTAAAACTCGTTATTCAGAATTTGTTTCCGTGCGTATTTTCGGCGAGACTGAATTTATAAGATTCTGAAGTGGGGGGGTCACGGTAAAAAGTGGGGGGGAAATTCCCCCCATTCCCCCCCCCTTCCTACGCGCCTGGGGGGAGGGGGTATTTACTAGCAGATTCTGTGGGTGGTAGTTGGGGCCTGGCTACTACAGTTATTTCGTCATGTTTTAACCCGAAAATGGCAACTCAAGGGATTACCGTTTTGTTTATGAAGGATAAATAATAAATAAATAAATAAATTCGTACTTAGAACCCACTCAGTCCTATAACTGATTTTCAGTGGGGAACATTAAACCAAAGCGATCAAGCCAACCATGTAGGCCCCGACGCAATCGACGAGTGAGCGATAACCAACCAAAGATCAATATTTATAATAAGAAATATAGCAATCAGTGGTATGGACAGTGCGAACACCCGCGGATCAACGCCAGAATCAACAAGGCTGATTCAGAACAACTTTGAATTTATTATGTGCCTCGTATGTGCCTCGTCCAAGTCACTAAGCTCGAATCGAAACCTGACACTTCTGCATTGGAAGCAGTGACGCTAACCACAAGACCAACGAGCCACATCTACATTTTAGAATTAAGACGTTTTTTAATTTCAATTTTATTACCCAACTAAGACATAATGTGTATAATTGTATGTTATGCACAATAATAGAGACAATCTAAAATCTAAAACTAAACTTCCTGCACTTGGACTCTGTAAACGATGTTTTACAGCAACGATCTGCGATCTAAAACCTCAAATAAAACGTAAAGTACAACATTTTGCTAAACTTGGGGGGACATTGCCCCCCTTCCTCTCCGGTTCCTACGCCACTGTACCCAAGGGTTCAATAATCGGTACTCCTTCGGTTGGCGGGGGGGGGGGGTCCAATGCTTTTTGCGATGTTTTTGTGGAGCGCGTTGGGTGTTAAATGAAAATATATAATACCAAATAGGCCATACATATTGTAAAAACATACGCGCTTTTCCCCCCCCCCCCCCCCCCCGCCACCCCCTTATCTACGCTCCCTACAAAACATCGTAAAAAGTTTTTGCTCTTCCTCCCAAACCGAATAGTTCCCAGTAATCGGCTTGCAAGAACAATACAACGGCCAAATTGCAAAGGCGTTGCAAATATTTGACATGACTAAATCAACAAAAGAGAGGTACGTACTACGTGAAGTTAGCTGAGCACGCCCCGATGAGGAAATATCACATTCTTCACACTTTTATCGTATGTACACAGTACACGCAATTATGGTACTTCTTCGGCTAGGGGGGGGGCCCAACTTTTTTATACACTGAACGGAAAAGATTTCGGGTCCCGCTCTTATCAAAAATACCTAGAACTAGCCGGCAGGTAACAGGGCGGAAAGGTAGACTAAGTAAGTAAGTAGTTTTGAAAACGGAAAGGTTTTCGGGTGCGTATATTTTCATTGAAAAAACAAGTGTTGAAAAGTTGGACCCCCCCCCCCCCCAACCGAAGAATTTCCGCAATTATTACGTTTGTGTACAACGACGAAGCCACAATCCGATGGGGGGGGGGCGGTTTAGCTCTTAAAGAAAATACACCCCACCCCACCCCCCTCTCCTGAATTGTATTAAATTGCCGAAAAACTCACACAAACGATACAGTGTGTAAAAAAGTGACTTTCTGCATGGCGGGGTTTGGCGGTGGTTAGTGGGTCGGAGGGGGGTTTTGGTGGGGGGGGGGGGCTAACCAGAACTGTAAATTGGTTCGACACTTGACTGACTTGGACTGGACTGCAGTCCCGGGAGTAATATCCTTTTAGGGTGGTGCTACGAGTTTGAGAAAATGGCAGTGCAAAGCTCAATGGGGTTTTCATCGTTTGTGCAAAAAACGATACAGGTTTAAAAATTTTTACATTTCCTCATGGGGGGGGGGGGGGGGGAGGCAACTGCACAGACCTCAGCAAAAGAAATCAGTAGTGTGAACTAAAGACGCTTGCTTGCGACATCCCACACTCCAAACTTGACAGGACTAGATCAGCAACGAAGTAGGTCTTACCTTCTATTTTCATAAGGTGTGAACTAAGACGACTGCTTGCTACATCCCACACTTCAAACTTTGACATGGCAAGATCAGCAACGAAGTAGAGTAGGTCTTCTCTCCCTTCTATTTTGAAGTAGAGACGACTGCTTACGACGTGAAGATTCACCGGCACTCTTGCCGCTAAGCGGGTCCCGCGCCGTGGCGAGGTGGCCTAAGTACTAGAGTACACGAAAAATAACGTTTTAAAAAGGTGGACCCGCTTAGCGGCAAGAGTTCCGATTCACCTTGTACTACCAGACACAAACTGAACGATCTCTAAGACACACACTAGGTAGGCCTAAATACACACTTATACTTTGAAACACTTCTATCGTACGGTACAAAGAGTTGTCTGAAGTCTGTTCCTTCACGTAGATTCACTGAGAGGCTCACTGTACCGACCTTCTCTCGTCGCGGATGTAACTAGACTAGCCAGGTTCCTGTAAGTTCGCTACCTTCGCTAGCGATGTTTATCAGTTGATCATGACGTGCAGCCCTAGATACACAGGCAGCGTTCAAAGTCAATGCGAGTGTGACCTTAAGTCTGGTAACCCTAAACATAAGGGCGTCTTTCTTTCTCAATTTCATTTATCGGGAAACATTGTCGCAGGTGTCAATCAAACCAGAAATTAATAAATCTATCCCAGCGGGGTATCGAACCCCGGACTCCCAATTGCCGGTCGGGTGCTTTACCCCTAAGCTACCGAGACGGTTAACTTCAAAACATCTGGATCACAACAGTCAAAATACGAATAGTGAATCTACGGTCTAATAAAAATTTTCTTAAATAGTTTTACAAAAATACTAACAATTAAGATTTATGAAAACTATTTTTTTATTTATTTTTGGGTTGGACTATAGTAGTCCAATAGATATGGTTATAGTGAATTTAATGAAGTATCTTTTATGACCATACCTTTTGGGTTGAAAATGCAATTTTTGTTTCTATTTGTAAACACATATACTTTTGTCTGCATACTAAAAATACTTCGTTTTTTTATTTTCCTCAAGTCTTGCATTGTACGAATTTTTCTTTTTGTACCGTAGGAAGAAAATTATCGTAAGATACAAGATATTAAAAAAAAATCGAAAGTATGTTAGTACAATATGCATAGACAAGAGTATGTGTTATAAATAGAAACCATCATGAAAAAGTGTTTGAAAATTAAAAAACTGTCCAAATCGAGGGGATTTTGGTACATGGGAAAACCACACACTGAGTAAAAATATGCGTTTGAAACATACTCAAAATTTAATTGGCAAAATAGAATTGTATGAACTATTATTACGTTTAAATTAATAGTTGCAAATTCTCTTTTGCCAAGCGTTTCAAGGATGTGTAACTGGGCACTGTACGTTTATTGAGTACAATGCGCAAATGTATAAGGGTACATGAGCTTTACCCTTCATTTAGATCTCATTTCTTTGAGTGTGAAGCTAGGTTTGGCGAAATTTTACAAGTTTGTGTATAGTAAGGTCATATTGCGTCGTCTATGATATTGTTAGCATTGTTGTAAGTTAGAACTACGTATTGAATTTGTAAATCATCCTCTTTTGTTGTACCAATCGTTCCTAGGGGGATTTGGGTGGCCGGGCCCCGTGACAGCAGAACCTCCCACATACAAAAAATGTGAATAGGAGCGATTTGTGACTCTTGCTACGGAAAGAACCATTTTTAAGGAGCAAAAGCGAGCTTTTCCCATTTGACTCTGCGGAAAAAAATTAGTCACTGGTTTTTTTTTGTTTGTTTGTTTGTTTGTTTGTTTGAGTCTCGCGATAACGTTCAAAACGGAGGTCGATCGATTTAAAAATTTTCACATCCGAAAGCTTTTTTCCGATTGAATGCCATTAGTTTTGTGGCAAAACGTCAAAAAAATAAAGTTAATTAAAGTTAATCAAAATTTTTTTTTTAAAAACTCAAGGGCGACAAAATAGATAGCCAAATCATTTAGAATGTCCGTCCGGTCCAAATTATGAAAAATTTTATTTGACCGATGAGTAGGTAGATGGAAATTAAATTATAATAGAAACGTCATTTGGGACGCGTTGATAAAGCGAGCAGTGCTATAGCTAGACCCACATTGCACTTTTTTTAAAATTTTTTAAAATTTTACGACTTTCGCTTTTCCAGTATATTTTTTATTGCCAAGGATTTGGGTAAACCCCGTTTTTAAAAATCTTTATTTAAAAATCCACCCCCATCTAAGGCCCTTGACTCTTGGGGAAAAAATTTTTAAAACCTTTGTTCCAATTAAAGACTGCTTCCTCGAAAGTATTTTGTTTCTTCTAGGGGGAGTGCATTGAAACTTCGCGCGTTTTTTCTTTCCCATGGCAACGTTTTATTTTTTGTATAATGTAATTTCCATCTAAACTTTTAGGACAAAATAAAATTAACATATTCGTGACCGGACGGACATTCTAAATGATTGGCTATCTCAGATTTTTTCGCCGTTGAGTTTGAAAAAAAAATTTTCGATTAACTTTAATGAATTTTTTTAAATTTTTTAAAACGTTTTTGCCCCACAAAAACTAAGGCATTCAACGAGAACGAGTGCGGAGGGTGAAAATTTCAATCATCGAGCCTCCTTTCGCCCGCTATCATGAGCCAAAAAAAAATGCACGACTTTCCCTTTCCCTGGGAAAAGTCTTTGTTTTAAGTAATTTCCCTCTCATACTTATCGGACAAAATAAAATTAGCATATTTGTGACGCGGACATTTTAAAGATTTGCCATCTCAGATTTTTTTCGCCTGAAGTTTTTAAAAAAAAAAAATTTCGATTAATTTTAAAGTAACTTTTTAACTTTTTGAACGATTTGCCACAAAAACTAATGGGGATCAATCGGAACAAAACTTGCGGATGGTGAAAATTTCAAATTGATCCCAGCCTCCCTTCGAACCCTTATCGCGAGACATACAAAAAAAAAAAAAAAAAAAAACAAACAAACAAAAAAAAAAAAAACAAAAACAGTGACTATTTTTCCGGGAGAGTCAAAAGGAAACGCTCGCTTCGTCGCTTAAAAAAATAAAGTTGCCATGGCAACGAAAAAGACGCGGAAGTTTCTAATGCACGCCACCTAGAAGTAATCAAAATTTTCGAGGAAGCAGTTATTATTTGTCAACAAAGAGTTAATAGTTTCCCAATGAGTCAAGGTCCTCTAGATGGCGGTGGATTTTAAAGTAAAGATTTAAACAGGGGTTTACCCAAATACCTTGGCAATAATAAATAATACTGGAAACGCGAACGTCGTAAATTTTTAAATTTAAAAAAATGTGCAATGTGGGTCTAGCTATAGCACGTGCTCGCTTATCAACGCGTCCAACTGAGCGTTTCCTGTAATAAATCACACCTCAAGAATCTAAATTGATAGATTTGTAGACCAGATTGCCAGATTGCCTTTAACAGTGGTATATTTTTGAGCAAATTCAACTCCGGGCCCTATACTTATGACTTTATAGATTAACGCAAGTTCGGTAATTTTAAGCAAACAATTCTAGTTTCGCATTTTTTCTAGTAATTTTAGTATTTTTTCATATTTTTTATCATAATTTTTAAGGAATTTTGGGAAATTTTGGATTTTTAATTAAAGCTACATTTAAAGTTGAATGAAAATTCTAGGTGCATACCTAAAACTAGATTTTTTCTGATTTTGTTTGCATATTTTGGATTTTGTGTATCTCAATTTCTCAAATACCTGCAATACAAGATGCAATGGATAACATTTCGGTAGCACTTGCAGTCTTCCTCGCGCTTTCCTGAGAAACCACACGTCTGAGGAAGGCAGAGGCAGCTGCCGAAATACCATACAGTTGCTGTGTTGGTATCTTTTATCCAGCATTCGTCAGAGGTGTAATTTAGTTTATTGCTAGAGTTGATAATTAACTGTTGTTTGTTGTTTGTTTGTTGCTAACTCTGTAATCTTGTGTGCAGGTGTCGCGTGCGGTAAACCTACAGTTGTAGGCGGAGCTGTAGTCACTGGTAACTCCTACCTTTATGAGGACAAGATCACATTTCACTGTCCACCAGGTACGTTTGGAAATATGTTAATTATTATTTAGCATAGACCTATTTGGTGTAAGGGTATGTCAACGAAAGGTCATTACGCGCTTCTCTGGCTACGGGTGGGGGGGGGACCCATGCTGGACAGAACTAGACACACGACATGGCAAATAGGGGGTTCCTTGTTTCTAGCTTTGGGAAGAATAAATTTTGCCTCCAGTAAAATATCAAACATATAGGCCTAGCCATGGTCAAGACAAAATTTACACCAGACCTACATTAGATAATTAAAAACCAAGATTAATTTGAAATTATGTAAGATTGACACATTTACCTTGGCTACTGTCAATGGCGTACGCAGGAATATATTTCGGGACGGGGGCTTGGGCCGCAGGTAAGTTATTAAAATGCGTTTTTTTTTTTAAAGTGGTTTTTATAAGTGTTTTGGAAGATGTCAAGGGGGCGATGAACGATAAAAAATAAAAATAAAAGAAGAATGTAATTTTGTGCGTAAATCTATAGTAGATGATTTATAGAATACGATATTAAAGCTGGGATTTCGAGGGGTGGGGCAAGCCACCCGAGCCCCCTGGATACGCCCCTGGCTACAGTGCCATAAACACGAACATTTTGCTTCTATTCCTTCACACAAGAAATGCTGAATAGTTTGAAGACAACTGTTTGTCACTCTGTGAGTCACGGTCAAATTTATGTTGATGTTCCTATCCTTGAAGCTCCTTCCTGTCTAATCCACTGCCTCCTAGATGCTACTCGGTGCTCCTCGTTCAGCCACGAGTAGCATCTAGGAGGCAGTGCTCTAATCATTGCCAGATCTTCGGATAACAAGTGTTCAACCTGTTGCAGCGATGAAGATGAAGGGAGCCCCGGTTCTACTCTGTCTGAAGAACGGAGCGTGGAAACGGTCAGCAATATGTTACTGAAGACGGCAGGACACCATTCTGTCCACATAGAACCATAGGCCAATCAAAAGCCGTACATACATAATTTAACAAACAGTATGTGTCCTTTGAGGCGCGTAGGAACGTTTTGAAAGTTGTTTGGGGGGGGGGGGGGGGTGCAATAAATTAGCAGATTTTGTGGGTGGAATCGGGGGGTCTGTGGCGTAGCAGTTATTTCGTTATGTTTAACTGCACTCGGTGGCACTCGTGTATCAAACTATGGTTCACAGCAACTATCTGCAATCTAAAAACTCATAAAATGAACGTGAAAGTGGCCATTTTAGTAAATTTCAACCTTATTTTTTGTAATGACGAAGCATACAGGCAAAATATTCGTTTTACCAAGGATGACTGTCAAATTGTATAAGTTTATGTGCATATTTACTAGGGAAGTTCTGGGTTTAATATTTATTTTGCGTTAGTTTTGCCCCTCCCCCGGGCCTAACGGGGGGGCATTGCCCCTAGGCGCCTTTCACTTGAGTTTCAATCTGAGCAAGTGGACCAATATCGCCTACATCTGGAGTGGGCTCACACACTATACTTGTGTTGATAGTTGTCATCTAATCACACTCGCAGAGACTTTGTGTAAGAACCCGGCGATAGAGAAGGTAACACGACGAATAGTAAAAAAAAAGTCCGTGTGGTTTACCATTTAACGTGAAACAGATCTTTTTTGACAACCAAAAAACTAGATAAACATTCAATTTAATTGTAGTTAGCACTTTTCTTTCCCTGCCTATCTATGTAGACAGTGTTGATTTGTAGTCCTGCCATTCGCCACAATAGGCCACTGGAGCTCTCTAGCGCTAGTGTCTACTCCCGAAAAACTGTTTGCCAAGCTCGGCCAATTTTTTTTACAATGTTATATGCCCATTTAAAAAATACGCTTGTCGGACAAGTCCAGCAAATTTCACATACAGTCTGGACCGCTTTATGACCTTTAAAATGCATTAAAAAAATCTTCATTTTTGGAAGGTTGTTCAGAAAGGAAGAGCGCATGTCACTATCAAAGCATTTTTTCACATTTCAAAAAATTGTCTCCTGCATAAAATTGGGAAATTACTACAAATTAACTGTTTGATGTAAATTTTTTAAAAGTGAGAAAAAATTTGGAAAATGTGCTTTGATACCGCTTATTACACATTCTACTTAACATTTTGGTGCAAACCACAAACACGATGGGGACAAACGATAGAGTTTCCCAAGTGATCCAGACTTTACCTCTGCGTTCTGCGTAAAAAACCTAGATTTCTCCGAGCTCGACCAAAAGTCTTAAATGTTTCAATTAACCGATTTTTAGATAACAGTGAGTATTCATTTATTCTAGAAACTGGTTTGCCGAAATATGTAGTGTAATGGTGTAGAATTTCATTCAATCACTATGTATTTACTCATTTAAATTTTGCCACAAAATAGGGCACTCTGGGGTGTATTTAACGCTAGAAATAACCCCATGACGAATAGGGCAAAAATGACGGATAACAACCAAAATAAAAACTTTATGCATTGACAGGTTAAGAGGGAGAGAGGAAGCAAGTCGAAATATAGGCTTAAACCAAAACTAAAACGACGACTGCTTTACGTACACTGCCCAAAAAAATTGAACGAAAAAACGTGTTTTTATTCAAGTTCTTTGATTGCAAACTCATTTTTAAAACTATTTTTACAGTTTGCAATTTGCCAGACCTTGCAATTTACTATTTGAAATCATTCGTGAGAATTTTGAGTTTAAAAATTTTTTTTAGACAATATGGGACCGGGGTTAATATTGCCTTGGTATGTAAGAACACTGCTAGAAAATACATAATATTGTGCAAACGAGGGAATGAGCGAAAAAGTGTAGAAATGAATTTGCCACATATTCAAAAGTTTGTATATTATATTAAACCTTGATGATAAAAATACAATATTATTAAATTTCTTTGCTCACGTGATATTTCTGTAACTTTATCAAAACAAAGACCAGATAATCTAGGCTAGGCAGAAAAACCCGCAAATATACCAAAAATAGCATAAACACCAAGCTTAAAAATTTTTAAATTGAAGGAAAACCAGCTCACCGAATAAAAAATGTTAGCAAAACAAAAAAAACAATTTAAATAGATAAAAGCGAAATTACAAATTTAAATAATCAAGTAGAGACATCAAAATGACACAAACATCAAATATTTTATCGCACTCGACGGGCCTTATATTTTGAAAGATATACTTAACTTTGTAAAACGTTTAGTAGAAATATACCGGTTTCAACTCATCTAAATATTCAATGCATATTTCACTCAATTTTTGCGAGTCTAATATTAATATAATACATAAGAATTGCGTATAAATTTACGAGGTGAAATTACAAAATAATATATGAATACATGCTTGTAAATTGGTCTGTGATTATAGTTTAAAATCGTAGCAACATAGAATTGTTAAGGATCGAAATCCTCATTTAAAAATGTATAAAAAATTTATGTCCGTATGTCTGTTAGTCAGGTCCTACACTGAATACAAAACACAGTTATAGTTTATTTGTATTATGGGCGCGTCAACCGTTCGGTCATAATGCATCACTCTAGATTAGGATATATGGGGAGGGGCACATGCTGGTCAGAACCAGCCAAGGGTAAGGGGAGGAAAGAGATGGGTTCTCACGTCGCGGTCGTCATCGTTTTTGTCATCGTTCGTGGTGTCATTGTCATTGTGTGGAGGTCGTCCAAGGGAGGGGGAAGGGTCACCGAAGACGATTGCCAGAGCTTGCCTCTAGATTCGGGGAGTATACTCCTCTACACTAGCTGATGTTTCGAGAAGGTGTTTTTTTCTTTCCTCGCCTTAACAAGTATCAGACCCCTGTCTGGGCCAACCAATAACATAACCTAGTACAAGCATAGTTTTTTCTCAAGGTCTACTAAATCTCCTGTGCCCGCCTTTTCCTCTCGCCCCGTTCCCCGAATGTCCGCTAGTAGATTCAGGGCCCTTTGTTTCTCTCTGATATCCTGAAGTTAACCCCGGTCTTATGGTCTGTGAGGCAAGTGTAGAAAACATCTCGGCATATCAACTGAATCCACGCAGTTTTGACCCCACTTCCAATTTTTACTCGCAGTGGCGACACCAGAAGATTCCCATTTACTTTTTTAGGGACTCAATGTGAAGATCATTTTGTAAGCAAGAACGGACACCTGCAAAACAGAATAACATTTATAAGTATAGGTACCTTTCATGTTTTTGGGGGCCCATGCAAATAATTGATGGGAGTGTGGCAGATGAGGGGAGAAATGCCTCAAAAAAAAGAGTATGTCAGAATCTATAAATAAAATATAATAAACAATAAAACAACAAAATAACAACTCCATTCTTTATATAAAATAAATTATACACTAAAAAATATACAATAAATATTCAAGAGGTTTTCTCTGCGGTATAGTAGTCTAGTGGGACGAGTGTGGCCAATGGCGTGGGGTCTCTACAATGTTGATTTCAGACGTTTTCTCTAGGTGGGGGGGTTTGGGGGCAATTTAAAATAAATAGGGTAAACAATGACCATAAAAGACTCCCAGTAAGCAAGGGGGGGGGGGGGGGGGGGGTCGCCACAATTGTATCACAGGCGATTAAAAAAATATACGTATTTTTTACGGGTTTGTTGAACGCGATGGTTTTACTGAATCTTAAAAAATAGTATTAAATGCCAACTATTACATTCTGACCCACACCACGAAAACCAGGAAAAACACAGCTTGTCCTTTTACTATCATAGCTGCAAACAGTGGCGTATTAAAGGGGGGGGGGGAAGGGGACACACAAAAATCCTTTTGCCAAAAAAGTGTAAAAGTGCACTTTAACGTTTAGGCCTAATGGAGAATATAGAATAACTGTTTTATCGCAATACTAAAGGCAAATTACAATCTGACCAAACGAGAATTTTAGTAGATACAAAGTGGTTATTGTGATGCTTTAAAACGCACAGATTTTCACAAAAATTACCTTGAAAGAGTAAACTTTTAGATTAAAAAACAGGATTTTAGTAGATAAAAAGTTGGTCATTGTGATGCTTTAAAACGCACATATTTTCAACAAAATGACCTTGAAGGAGATTGTTTTTAAAGAGAAAGCCCCCCGGATCCCCCACTTAACCTTCGGTGCATCTATAAATTAATGGGTTACCCCCTTTTTTAATTCCTGGATACGCCACTGGCTGCAAACATTTGCTCCGAAAGCTGTGATTTCGCGTATCAAGGCTAGGAATATGCAGAGTGACAGCAGCAGTGCATCTGCAATGATTTAAGCATATTCGTCCCTAAGGTAGGTACACACAGGGTTCAGGGTAGGCAAGGCCTATGCTTGGAATCAACACAGGGCCTCTTAACAACTCTATAGGCCTACAACTCACTCAATCAATTATGTGCAATTATTAGTGTGATGCACTCACATTAGCAAAGTTCTGTAGCGAGAGAGGGTCAAGACCTGTAGGTTTGAACTCCAAGGGGACGTTGGCGCGGGTCATGATGACCAGCATGGTCTTCTTGAAGCTCGGCGAGGCTCCAGTCCAGTCGGTGAAGTAGATAGCTTCACCAACCGCTGTGCTCTGGAAGAAACAACATCAAATGTAATATGCATATTAGTGGGGTCTGTAAGCTCCATATATATAACAATCGTGCAAATCGTGAAGAAAGCATAAAAATTGTGAATTTACTAATATGACCACAAGGAATCCAAAATCGATGGCCCAAGTTGAGTCAACTGATTAATT